>JARCZZ010010345.1:39964-74576 GCA_030323915.1 Brotogeris chrysoptera | reverse complement strand
AGAGGCAGTGATGTCAACCGGAGCCTGATTCAAACTCATCACTTTGCTATGATAGATGGCTTACCCAAGAGAAAACAATCACCGAGAGGTGCTTTTTCAGTACTTACACACAAAATACATCATTTGCACACAGAACACTGTAACACAATGACACGCTGATGCCAATGTGAGCCAGCTATGCTCCCTTCCTGCACGGGCGATCTCTGCAGCTCACCAAACCAAGCAACGACCAAAAGTACTTGCAACCAGAGCAGCATTCACAGGGACAGCATATGCAAAACCCACTGAACGAGCACATGCTTGGTGTTATCTACTAACATATGAAGCGAGAGAAATCCTTACTTTGGTCATAGAGGAGTCCTCAGACATAGATTTTCCAAAATGAAGGCCTTTGACATGAAGGAGAATTGGATGCCCACTGTTGGAGAGAGCAGCGCTGAAGGCAGAACCATCCCAGGACAAAACCTGGGGAATGGGGAGGAACTGGGAAATGAGATTTTTTCAGTTCTCCATACAAATACCCTGGCTGTCAAAGGTTCCTGTTCGAGGAGATGAGATTCCCTCTCCTCCCACCTGCCCATCCCAACAAACGGGGCTCCACTGGTCCCACATGGAAATGCAAATCATCAGAGGCCTCTTTCTAAGGAGCAGAAAAAGCTCCTGCTTTGCCAGTAAGTCATAATAATGTGAGTTTAAAAGAGAAGCTGGGGGAGGGGGCTCTAACAACTTATTGTTTTCCACAAGTCCTTCAATTAGCAAACATCCCATAAGGAGAGAGGGAGAGGGAGAAAGAAAAGAGATTTCATGCACTGACACAGCCCCAGTCAGTGGCAAATGCTCCCAGCTCCTGCATGGAAAACACTTTCATCTCCCCTCGCTGGCTCTTGGCATTACATCACGCCAAGTGCATCCTGGGCAATATTGTTATGTTAATCAAGCAGCCCATGAGACTGGATTCTCCAGAGACATTCCCACCAGGTCCTGGCACTCCAGCTCATTCAAACCGGGCTGAATTGCCCCCGGAGAATAAAAGATGGAGCCTTAATTAACTACTGCTCTCAGTTCCCAATCCTGCTCGATTGTGTTGTGCTGGCGGTTGGGTTGCTAAAGAGGCAGTGCCAGGACGCGATGCTGGGGCTGCTGGACCACAGCAAAGCTCAGCCCAGCCTCTCCTTGGTTTATTTATTGCTATTATGGTGCTGTGGGTGTTGCTTTTCCATGCCAGTGGCTTGCAATGCTTGAATAAGTCGTGGAAAAATTCAGGCCCCTTGTGCCAGTTTTATTCCCCCTTCCTTGTTTTCACTATTAGGTGCCCGTCTTTTCCGGTTTGGATCTCTTGAAGAGCTTTTACGACTCTGGACAAAAAAGAGCCAGCTTTTACATCTAACAGCATCTTTAATAGGTTTTACTAGCTGCCCATGCCACTGGTGCTGGAGAAAAGCTGCATGCTTAAGGCAGAACAGCAGAGAAGTAGCATCTGGCCTTCCCTGACCCTCTCCTTTGAAAGGGAAAAGCAAGTGGGAGCCTGGCAGGCAACATAGACAAGGACTACACAGCACTCCCAAGGTCTGGGAGGGAGCCACATGCTTCCAAGAGAGCAAATCCTGGGAAGATGGGCTTAGGGAAAGCAGCCTGGGCCGAGACCCACTGGGCAAAGTCCTTTCCAGCATCCCAGGGAAGCAGTTGTGATTGTGCAGGGTCCTCCTGGGAACAGCCCTGGAGAGCGGATGGAGCTGAGGCTCTGTGCATCTCCTGAATGGAGGGAATGGAGAGGGAGCAGCTGCTGAGATTTGGGCCTTTTTCTGCCTGTCAGGCAGGTGAGGGTTCAGCACTAGGGAGCAAGACAAGGTACAAACAGGAGCACTACTTCCGTCCCAAGCAGTCAAAGGAAGCACAACAAGGCAGAATTTTGACATACAGCACTGCAACTTCACCCCTGTTTGCTGTGTCCCCAAGCAGCTCCCACTTTTTCCCTACAACAGATTCCATCCAGGAGCAGAGGAGAAGTCCTCAACCAAAGCCTTTCCCTGCTGGACACAAAGGAATCTCATTTGACATAAGAAACTGAGCTGTTTGCCCAGAGGTCTTTGCCCAACCATGAGCCCAGCAGCCGGCAAAGAGAGCTTCATTACTGCAGAGCTGTGCAGCAATCACAGCAGCTGCTATGTCAGAGCTGCTCAGCATCTGCCTGCAAACCCACATGGGGCTGTCCCCTCAGTTCAGAGGCCGCAGCCAAGGAAGGAGATATCGGATATTGGCTGTGTGGGAGCGGAGGGAGTTCACAGCAGGGTGAGGGTGCAGGGATTGGAAGTTGTCACATCCCGGGGGATGAAACTCTCACATCTGCACAGCTGGGGCCCTGCCCCTCCATTTAATTGGCAATTAATGCTGGAAGGGCACTTAGTGTGCTGCGTATCAGCTTATCTCAAATGGCAGATCAAGGAGGAGACCACTTTAACCATGGAGCTGGTTTATCTCCTAGGAAGAAGTGGAGTATTTCTTTCTCTGTCCCCTACCCCTATGATTTATACTGACCTGACATTTGCTTTTACACCAGTAAACCAGGTTCTGACAAGAATCTCATTAAATGCTGCAATAAATCAGTTCCTTCGACAAACATCTCTTTACTGCCTTTTGAAATGACAGAGGTATACCTGTTCTGAGACGTAGGACATGCGTCTACACACACAGATGCACATATACTTAGGCAAATACACACACTTCAAAGCAAGAAACCCTTTGGCTTAATGTCCTGAGAGGCTTTCCAGGGATGAAATACTAGTCACCCTCAGCAGCAGGGGAAAAACACAAGTTGAGAGTTATAGACAAGGGAGAAGAGAGGCACTCAATATGAAATGAGATGGGTCACCTGCCAGAGGGATCCAGGGATCTCTTCCAGACCACAGAAGCTCCGGAGGCAGTGGGGTTATCACACCCACTGTGCTCAAATTGTGTGAAAGTTGGGACAGGGCAGGAGCCAGGCGGTATATGGATACGTATATTTACAAGAAGAGCTAGAATCAAACCTTTTGGAGATTACGTTCCAAAAGTACACAGACGGTCAAATGAGAAAGAAAAGCCAGTTAAAGTTGGTCAAAGCACAAAATCGAAAGAAAAATAGTTGAGAAGCAGCAGCTACAGCCCTCACAGGAGAAAAACTCCATTTTCTAATCCTTGCAGATGCTATTTCAAAGACTGAGCATGAAAGAGCCTGATTACGGAGAAATTATTATGGGTAAAAAGAATAGAAACCTCCTATTTCTATATATTCCTATAAATCCTATATATTGCTATAAACCTCCTATTTCTATATATTCCTATTCCCAGGAGAAAAAAACAAACCTCCTCACCACTTACCAACTGTGGCCTAACACCAAGGACTTCTTCTAATTCACGGAGATACATGGCAGGTCTTTGAAGCAAGCTGCCCATAGCCCTGGTCCCTCAGGAGCACAGCAAGTCAACACTTCTCTCCAACAGCCTCTATGAGCCCCTAGCTGTGATGCATAGCTTCACTTATCCACACTAGCAATCCCTGCAAGGCACTGGCTCACCTGGATTTAGGTATCAAGTAAATAGCTGCCACCTTTATCTCCTTGAGGAGAAAGAGAGACAACATTAACTTCGCCTGTGAAATTAAGCAGTTCAGTTGGAACAAACATTTTCTTGGGCTCCTGATCCCGGTAACGAAAGCTCTAATCCCACTCTCAGTTATAAACTGAGCCTTTGCCTGAGATCACCTTTTGGCTGATGGTTTCCCTTTACAAAAGCTGTTGGATGGTGAAACACAATTAATTCTGTTCATAATCAAGCCTTAAAGTCTTGGAAGGTGAAGGCTCTCCATCTACAACACCAGAAAAGACAATGGGCACAAGAAACCTCCCTGCAGGACCTAAGACATGGATGGATCATGTCCCGTATCTTTTCCCTTGCCGATCACAGGATGCCTCCTGACTAAATGGAAAGGTCATTTCCCCATTGCGCCATAACAATGTGGTCTAAAAATAAACTCTGGCCTCAAAAAAATATCTTCATTGGCCTTAAAAAGAAAGGGGGAAAAAGAGGGAAAAAAAAGAGAGAGGGAGAAGAGAAGCAAAAAAAGAAAAGCCCTATGTTGTGCTGCTCTTGTTGCCAACATCCACAATCCCCCTTCCAAATAACCTCTCATTTACATGCATGTTTATTTGGCTTTCATGGCTGTCTGGAAGGCAGAACTTCCCCCCCCTTCTTGTCTAAGACAAAGATACGAAGAGGTAGAGAAATGTAACCTCCATTACTCAAACACATCCCCAGGACCAACTGCCATGGCTGGTTTCCTGACTGACCAAAAACCAACTCATGGGCTGGGAGTTTATGTACAGGGTAGGTGCTTTAAGAATGAGCTGATAAGAAACAAAACAAAGAGGGATATGCACAAGAAACAGCCCTTCCAGCTCCCTCCTGACGTCCACGGCACTGTTCTTGAGCTTCCTTAACCTGGCCCTGCTTTGTGGAAGGTGATATTTCCCCTGAAAAATCTCAGCATTGGTTTCATTTTCCTTGAATACATTATTTTATTTGCCTTTATTAATTACGTTGCAAGCTCGCTAAATATCCCAGGGAGTCATTGGAGCTAGACCATACATCAACATAGCAGCTGGAAGGGTTCTAAAGACACACGCAAAACTCATGCTGCTTGGTAGAAAAGGCTTCAGACAATATTTAGAAGGACAAACTGTGTTCTTCGGGAATCCAGAAAGTCTAAAACACAGACTATCATTTACTTGGGAGACCAACAAAATCTGCACTGGAGTGTAAAATGGAGTATGTGTAATTAAATATTGAATAGCCTATTGATGTTCTTTCCTGCTATTTAAATCACACCCCATGTGGCTCTCATTATCCAAACACTCACACACATGCTTAACTTTGACCATGCAAATACACCAAGGTGGAAGGAAGAGAAATATGGCCATGCATAAGAAAAGCTACAATGCCATGTTTATGGGATAGATGACCTCTATGACTTGCTGCACCCTATTTCCTTCTCCTGGAAGGAGGTGCTGATCTCTGTGGTCCAGGAGATGATCTCCCAAAGCTTTTTAGTATATATTTTTGTCAGTGATGGAAACGGGGCAGTGCGTTCTACAAAGCCTTAGAGAGCCTTTAGAATATTTCCCATGATGAACTACTGGGAAGGAAGAGTGGAACAATGTGTTCTACCCATCATAGTTCTTTTTAAGCTTTCATAATTCTTCTTTTGGACCCCATAACGGACTGAAACCAGAAAGTGCAGTCAGAGCCTACCATTGCAAACTTGGGGTATCAAATCTGGGCCTTGATTTATCCTTTAACACTGGTCTAGACATAAAGAGGGCAGACTTGATTATTTTGGGATGCCAAATACGTAGGCAATTTCTGGACTTTTCAGCAAACCCCTGCATTCAATGTCTTTAAGCTCCATCTGGCTGTGGCAGCCTGGGCAGTCAAGAAGTGTTTTGGTTATCTCTCCCTACCTCTTTAAGGATTTTCTATGTAAAAGTTTATTTTGCTTTGGATGGTTAAAACTTTAATAATTTCCCTGATGTGGGTGAAGCTCTAATATAAAACCACTTATATTCCTACAGCTTATTCCTGTATGAGAAAAGGGAATGAGTTTAGGTGGTATAAGGCACCCTTATGCTGTCCACGCTACAGGATATGCTGCTGTAACTGTATGGGTAAAATATCACAGCCTTAGCCAACATAATTACACCAGTACAAAAGATACTGTGTGTAGAACAGAGCTACATGTGCCACTTCCTAATACTTTCATATGCCACTTTTGGCCACTGTTGTACCCAAATTAAAACACTTCATTCAGGCAGATCCTTGTCAGATCCCAAGCAGCAGGGAAAAATCTGGCCAATTTACTTGGAGCAACAGACACTTCTGACATAGAAAGGCAGAGCCAGGGCAGTCCCTTCATTGTCCCTCTCATTCTTCTCATTGATGAGTTTATGGTCTAGGATTCCGCTCAAGAGAAAGGCTGGAAATAGAAAGGGCAACAGGGCAAGAAACCCAACCCACCCTAAACTCTGGATCACTTTCTGTTGTTTCTGGGGCTAGTTCTTAACCACCATGTCAGCCATCATGGAAAAGAGAGCTTCTCTTTAAATAGACATTCAAGAGCCACTGCAATGGTGGAAAGGCCTTGAAAGATGGGAAGAGAAGGGCCACCTCCCTTTTCTGCTCCTCCATGGGTGGCACATTCAGAATGGCAGGCACTGCTGAAGGGCTTTGTCTTTTGGGAGAGCATGAAGTGCAGCTTAGCATAAACCTCTGCAAACCCAGGAATGAAGTGGTTCCATCACATGTACAGATTTCTTGGGATGTCTCTCCCTGTGCCTTGGTTCAACCTCTTCAAAATGGAGACAGTAGTGAGGTGAACTGCTTGGATTTTGGCCAAATAGCTGAAATACACTAAACTCATCTAATCGTGGAAGTTCAGTAGCCTTAGGCCCCTACAGTGCTTGGATGAAAGGCCAGGCCAAGCCAAGGGGTCATGGTGGAACATTAAACCAAATAAATCAAACCAGCCGGGAGATTCCATTTGCTCCCAAGGTTACTTTTGAACTGACGGACGGGGAGGAAAAAGGAAGGAGGAGTTCATTCATTTGGTCTCCGGAATGACGGCTGCTCACCCATCTGAGGTGGACAGAGAGCATGAAGATCAACTGCTCCAATCAAACAGCTGGTCCCAGGGTGGGGAAAAGGCTGTAAAAAATCCTACTGGGTCCGGAGAGATGGAAAAGGGGGAGCTTAGGGAAGGGTAGTGTAGTGTGGCCGTAACTGTGGTGAGACCCAGAATGGTCCCTCTGATTTCCACTGCTTCTACCTCCCTACCTCCTGCATCTCTACCCACTTTCTCATGCTGTACCTCTTTTAAGCTGAGAAAAATTAAGGGTAGCGCATGATTGCCTCTCTACGAGAGTGTCACTAAGCTTGCACAGGGAACAGTGGCAGTGCTTAAGCTTTCAGATGTGTACGAAGGAGGGGGAAAAATGGACTTCTGTGTTAGTTAGCACGTACTTTAAAAATGATGTTAGGCCCACCAGGAAAAAGTGAGTCTAATCCATGTGGAGACACAGACCCAGAAAAGTAACCCACAATCAGAACTAAGTTATTCATGTGTCAGATTTGCACCTTATTTCAATTTCTGTATTAAGCACCTAATTGTTTGCTCACACATAGGAGCAGAATAAAATACAAACGCAGCATTTGCCTTGCCTACCACTGTGAGGACCTTGAGGACAGAGTAATTAGACTTGGACTCCCCATGCATGGAATTAATAGTATGTTTGGGTTAAACTCTTAGGACAAATCATAGCTGGGAACTGTCTGAGCTTCCCTCTGCCCCCACAGTGTAACCAGCCTCGGAGTTTAAGCATATTTCGGTCTCCAGTTCTGTTATTCTATCACTTATTATTACTAGAAGTTTTTCTCATATCCCGATTGGTAGAAAATGTCATCATCGATTGCCAAGAATAACCTAATATTGTTTAAAAACATTATTGCTGGGGCTGACCCAGGGCATGTCATGCTGTGAGTGGAGTAGAGTTGGAATCACAAACTCCTTTCAGCTTATGGAAGCAACAAGGGCCGATGTGTTTCATGTGCCTTCTGAGGGCAAGCTGGAGAAGGAGGTTACACCCGCTTCACACCAGCGCTTCCTGCCAGCCAAAGCAGCAGTGTCCTGCAATGGCTGTGAATGTAGATGTCCATCATTCCCTAGGTGAGACTAGGAGGGAGAAAGAGAATGCATGAACCTGACAGTGATGGAGGTATCCAGACTTCTGTTCCGTCTCATGTGTCACTGTCTCCATCCCGAGTGATTCTTGCAGAGGGCTGGCAAACTCCTTTTCAAAGAAAACAAAAGCATTGCACAACATTTGGGTAAAACTGGAACCACATCTTTAGGGGTTTTTAGAAGTACTATTAGAAACAGTTTTGCCATTTTATTTCCCCCTCATCTCCAGTTACTTCCTGCCTTTTGCACAGCTCTGGACTAGCCTTGTGCTTTCTAAGACAGGAAACAGCAGAACTGTTACTGCTGCTTAACTTCAGCAAGACTTGCACCAACTGTTTCTGATGGGGCACCCCTAATGCTATGAATTCCACTCCTCCCTGATGAGTCTTCATTGTGACCAAAGGTAACACAGGATGGGATGAAAGTACTGTAAGTATTTGTGTTTCACACGCCTGACTGCATGGAGAGATACAGTAGTTTGCCCAAGTAACCAGTAAATCAGTGTCAGAGCCAGAAGATTTAAGCATAAGCCTTGTATTCAAATCAAAATACCCTCCTATTGCCAGTTCAAGAGGGTAGCAAGACGTTAAATCCATCTAGGGGGGAAGAGGGATACAATCACATCTGTGCTTGGGCTAAAGATGAAGTTGCTGTCTCCAAAACCCTGCTTTTTGACCCTCTAAGAGAGGCTGGTCTCCATCCATGGCTGCTGAGCGAGCCCAACACGATCCTCTTCGCTCCTCAGCTCAGACGAGAGCAGCTCTCTCCTTTCCCTTGTCCCATTATAGCTATTGAAAATGTTATGCATAAACAAATGACTGAGACAATTTATTTCACCATTTCCAGTAACCCCCCCCCTTTCCCCCCCCCCCCCCCTTCTTCGTATCTGTGGCCCAGCTATAAAGAATCCAACAGTCATTTGGAAAGTTGAATATCTGTGATTCATCCATAACTATTTCACGGCAGATGAATGTGCTGTTATAGTGAGAAGACATAAATAATTAGGTGCTTGTTGATTTATTTGTTGCCATTAATATTTGTTCACAATTCAGGCTCTTTTTATTTTAGTGCCCGAATTGTTCATAACAAACTCTGGATTTGTTACAATAGTCACTTTTAACAGATGTCTGATGGAAGAACATCTCCAGATCACATGGGACCTGTACAATTTGATCATTTGCTGCTCTATTCTCAGTGTGTGATGACGATTCATAGAGCGCTATTCCTACTCCTACAGTAGATGGTTAACACTTCTTGGAACAAAATGTTGCTGTTATTGTTTTCATATGGCTTTGAAATGTGTTTATGGCCCTCACAAAAAAAGGGCAAAAATTCGTAGTACAATAAGGAAATAATGACTATGAGGGGGAAGAAAAGGAAAATAAAGACAAGTGTGTTTCACCCCACCCCGATTTTGCCATTTCCCCCTTTCTCCGATTTAGTTTGCCTTTTGGGTTCAACCTTTTCCATTAAGAGGTCCATTAGATAACCAAACTCCCCTCGCACAGTGCTCTTCCCCACTCTGCTGCCGCGTGACTGTTTGCCCTGTACAAATGGCAAACCTCAGTGGTAAGCAGTGACTCACGGAGGTGGGTTCCTCCACAGCTGAATAATGGGCACAAGAGAAATCTGACTTTGGCAATTGAATAATCCTGTAGTTCAGGGTACCAGAATGTTTTCATTATTAAAACAATAACTTGCAACAGGCAACTCTGGTGTTAGTCAGCATATTCACTGCTCTCTTCATTATCCTGGTCATGTAAATTGTGTTGTAAGCAACCATATTTCACACCTTGTTAGCCATACGAGTATAAAACTTGGTTTAACTCTTATGAAGTTTTACATAACATATGTCAGGAGACAAAGATTTTGGAGCTGGTGATTTGGCATCATTTAAGAAAATGATGGCTGACCAAGACAGCATTAACACCTACAAATAAATTACAGATAGTAATAGCTACAGCAAATCATTTGTTATCTGAGATGAGGGTGAGACAAGAAAGAGCAAAGAAAAGAATCAGGCCAAGGCTGGGAATTACAAAATATATACTCATAGAAAGAGCAGTTTGGGGAAACAGGATAATATCCCCCAGGGTATGCCCAAGAATTCATCACTGCAGAGATCCAGCAAGAAGTGATTCCATAGAGCATTACTGCATCGCTCTGGGAAGTGCTGAGCTCAGGCAGGATGGCCCATGGGACCTTTTCCTACTCTACTGTTTACGATTCCATTAACCAAAGTTGCCAATGCCGGTCTGCAGTGGTTTTGTTTAAGATCTTGCCATTTACAAACTGAAATGTCTATCAGAAAGGAACAAATCCGTATGTGCATCTAGTTGAGAAAGAGGAATTCCCTGAATTTGTTGCTTTCCTGAAAAAGCCTGAGATTTAGCACTGTGGTAGGCCACTCATGCAGCTTCCCATCTTCAGGAACTCGCTGCCAAAGCTGCCACTGGAGAAGACATGTTTAACTGTCTGAAACTGAGGATACAGCCACATCACTCTTCAAATTCCCCCTGCCAACTGTTCCATGGTCAAACGATGCTATGGAAAAAGAGTCCTTTGCCAGCCCTAGAGGGAAACTTTAATGCTTCTTGCCAGGTGGATGGAAAGAGAATCATGCAGCCCATATGAACATTATATTTCTGATAGGGATAGAATGAATTCTCATACTAGGCCATGGAATTTTGATGCAAAAAACCAAGTTGTCTCTCTTGATGATGAACAGACCAGTTGGATTCTTGTTGCCAAAACCAATGCATTGACTCAGAGTAATTTTCTGTTGTGTTCCTCGTAACAGCAGAAAGAGAGATTATTGGGAAAGCTCCTGCCTAAATCAAATATAGTTAAGTTAAAAGACAAATTGTAAAGCAAAAGGGAAGAAAACAGGAAGACCTGCATTGTGTGGATGAAACTGCTTGGAAGAGAGCTGCAGAAAGCAAAGGCTGAGGGTGGCATTGTTTTGTGTTCAGGGTCTGATCTCAGCTGGAAGGGAACTAATCCTGAGTTACTCATCAGCTTCAGAAGGTTTCAGGCTGTGAATGGACTCAGCCATAAATACTTGGTGGATTAAACAAAAGCTGGAATTGAAGACCAAAGCCCACTAGTTGCTTAGATGCTACTCTGATTACTGATGAATGATGTCTCTCTCAGACTGCAGTCTCTGAAGAGCTGTTTTTAATGAGCTTGGTTGTAAGTTTAGATTATTCCAGGTTATTTCTTGCATTCAGTGGATCAGCCCTGGTAAGAGGGCTAATATTCTATCACATCCTCAATTTAGACTGCTGTGTGACAAATGCCGGACCATACATATGCTTAATCTTTTCCAGTGTCTGGAAAAAACTTGACTTGCCTTATGTTCCACACAGTAACCTTAGTGTATGGGGCTTGTTTTTCTCTAATGATGGACTGAGTGAAACTAAAACTCCCCAGCTACGTGCTGTTCCTTTAGCAAAGGGCTTGGGGTTGATCGCATCCATGTTCAGGGCTATATAAGTCCTTGCTTAGGATAAGTGCAGAGATCTCTGGTTTTCAGGCATGCCTAAGCTAGGGGAGGAGGGAAGGGGTAGATCCCAATGCTGTAAGTGAAACAAAGCTGGTTTTCCTCACTGTTGTCAATCTTTTGCCTCTGCAAGGAGTATAACTTTCCTATGATTTACACTCAGTGCCTGTCCCAGTTTGAATGATAATTAAACTCCCTGGGCAGGCTACTCGAGCCCTACTCAAGCCATACAAATGGCAGCAGCTGATCCATAGCTCTGTCTGGAGTTTCCCTGAGCTGCACTGACCTTGTTCCCCTGAGCAGGCGAAGCAGGCAGATGTCTTCACAACCACTGGCCTTGCACCAAGCGTAAATAATAGAAACTGGGCAGTTTTTATAGGAAAACCTTTTCTGAAGCCATGGTAGTGTCCTGGCAAGCCAAAAATGCAACACAACATAAGCCCCAAACGGGCTCCTTCAGTCCAAAGAAAACAGGGGCAGATAACAGCATGGGGCCGCCTCCCTCAGTGCAAATTGATGATGAAACAGTCCGAATAATGCTGCTGTCTCGCTTTAAGCTGATTTGATTTCTGCAAATGCAGAGAAGAGCTTTCTTTGAACAAATACACTGGTAAATATTATAGAGTACCACATCTAAGGCTCAATCCATGGCAGGGAAAGGAAATCACCCCACACTTTCCCAAGCTCCAGTTTTATTTTGTATTTGAAACCAGAGGTTTCACCCACTGTGCAATTACCTTGCAGAGGTTTGGTTATTTTCAAGCACAACTTAACCACCTCACGTTAGTTACTGCATAGCAAATATCAGAGATTGTTGTTTAATGTGTAGCTTCGAGACTAAAGGAATCCAAAGTACTCGCACTGAATAGCTTCTAATCAGTACTGTCGTTCTCAGAAATTCACCTCAATGCAGTCAAAGAGAAGCAAAGACACAGCTAAAAACGTTTGCAAGCATTTAAACACTTCTCAGGCAGCTAATGCTGTTCAGCTCTGCAGAATCAATGTGTAAAATTCAATCTCTGTGCTAAGGAAATTGAAGCCAATATTTAAACAGGCCAAAATAGTTATCAGACAGATTCTTGCGAAGATAAAAGGAGAAATATCTCCTATCAGTACTTTAATCCATTGCTTCCCGAGTGCTACTGTGCACTCTTGACCTGGGAAAGGAATGAATCCTGAAGGGGAATAGCAGTCATTGCAGTGAAATTGGAGTTCACAAGTGGATGGCGCTGATTTTGCTTAATCTCATTCAACTCACTTAGAAAGTAGTAAAATATTAAAAATACCACTTTTATTTCATAAACCAGATTGGCAGCTCCCGAGCTGACAGCCCCTGTGGCTCCATGACCAGCACGAGAATAAGCTGCGGAGCAGATAAGGGATTAATCCAATTTGAAACTCCTGGGAGAGCCCAAGAAATGGCTGAATTTTCCCCATGGACCTGGTGGGATTCCCATGCACCCAAAAAGCTGAAAATGAATGTGAATGCTGAAGAGCAGGATTGTGTGAGAGTTTGCCTAGTGCAGACCCTCCATCATAGACAAGGCACTCGAGGTAAAGAATTAAACAGCTTGTGTGATCCAGGAAACTCATCTCCTGTGCCGCTCTAATAAAAACACTGGTCCTTGGAATAGCCCTTATCTCTTGCTCATTTAGACGGTAGGGTTTTTAGGGCAGAGAGTGCGTATTTCCATAATGTAGGTTTCCATAAAGAGGGAACTTGGAACAAAACAAAGCCAAGTCATCAACAGCTAATGATTCTCCTAATTTTTGCTGATGTTGAATGCTAGAAAAACAAGACCATTTCCTCTCCCATTTTTCACTCGAAGCCTGAAGTTGCCCATTCGCTGGCAGCCGGCACTTGGGGGCTATGAGTGAAAAGCTGTAGGCTGAGTGCTAATTCTCCTGCTAGTCAATGCCTCCCATGCCAGAGGATACACAGCCTGTTTGACCATCCTGCTCATCACCCAGCTGCAAGGAGGGGATCACACACCTGCATGGAGCAGCCCCGGCCACAATCCAGCCCTGCAGGCAAATGGCTCTTGGCTGCTGCTTCCTCAGACAAGAGCGATGCCTCCAGCTTTTCCAGCTTTCACTGTCTCCATCCAGCTGCTGGTGTCTAGCCACAGATAAGCACTTAATAGGGAGAGGAAATGAACAGCGATGGAGCTGTCTTGGAATGAAGGCAGAAGACAGTTGCTTAACAAAGAGCTTTCTGAAACACAACAGCTTAAGGGATCTGCCCACCGCTATCTTCTCCCTTGCCCTAACTAGGAAGCGATCTGATTACAGGGTGGTTGCCTGGCTGGGCTCCCTCCAGCTGACCACAAAGCAGCTGGCAGAGGAAAAGGGCTTTAAACAACTCCTGTTGTCAGGCCACAAACAAGATGTTTGTTACGCAGGATGTAAACCTCAAACCCAGCGAATTAAACAGCAAAACGGCGATGCTCCTGCCACACTGCTAAAGGCATTCCCATTTGCTCACTGTGAGCAATGGGGCACGGAAAGGCATGGGAAACACCGGTTTCCAACTCGGCAGCAGTGTCATGCACAGTGCAACAACTGAACAGCACTCTTAAGGATATTAAAGCTACACTGAACACCAACCAATAACTCTTCAGCTGCTAATTCATTTCCTCTTTGTCCTACAACTCGAAAAGCTGTGGTGTGCAGATATCTCTATCCTTGATCCTCAGTCCCTCCATGAAAATCCCCCCTTAAGGCTATTTCATCCTCACCAGCCAGATCTGCTTTATGCAGCTTTTACTCAAATAATATATTTGATTTATAGACACTCAAAAATCATATAAAAGAAGTGTATCTGGGGCAGTTCTTAAAGACTTTTTACAAGTGCGGCACAAGCAGCAATGATGGTTATTCCTGCAGAGACAGGTCTTAATAAAAACATCAAACTCTACCTGTCAATACGCTCAGTAATTTTTATCTTGCTTTCACATCCATTCTGGGGTAATACATCTCTATTTTAAAGCTGGTCTTCGTTAAGGTAAAGTTAGCTCTAAAAGTTAGATCCAAAGGAAATGAAAAGCAAGCCCTCCTCTGGAAATCCACCCAGGAGGAGACAGTCCGCTTTTGTTAAGCGGTTCAGAACACAGCTACATCTCAGTTCAAACCAGCTTTCTGGGACATCTTAACCATGACTTGTACATCCTGATCAGACTTGCAGGAGAAACACGGTTGTCAGCGTGTGGGGTGCAAGGGGGTGTGAAGGTCTCCGACGTGCTGGACCAAGCAAGCAGCACGCATGGGCTCTGACCTGTCCAAGCCATGCCTCAGCCTGCTGCAAGCCTGATTCATTGCATACCATGAAGCAACCCATGGCATCCCGCTTGCTTGCACTGGCTTGGCTGAAGAAACCACAGTGTCTGCCTTGCCCAATATGCCTACAGGGGAGGCCAAAGACCTCGGTAAGTCCTTCTTCCCACGTATACCCCCAGATCTTCCCCCATTTGGACCTTTTTTAGGGGTCCCTATACCAGAACAGAGCAAATAAATGACATCTTATTAGAAAAAAGTAACAGGAAAAACATACATCAGTTCTAGAAGCTTTACTGAAATGAGCACCAGAAATACAACCAGCTCCTTGGGTGGCTGGCCGAGTATCAGCTGGTTAATTCCATTTCTGTAGTTCCCTATTCCCTTGCTCTGAAGCCACCCAACATGCAGGCTGTCGGATCAACTTCCACGACGGGGAGCTCAGAAGTTAGATGGCAACATGCAGCAAAGCAAAGCATCTGTTCGGCGGCACTTACACCCACAATAAAAGGTTCTAAGGAGCTAAAGAAGACAAGACCCCAACACACAAAGATACTTAACCACTCTTCTCCAGCTTAAGGTCAGGTAACAATGGGATACTGCAAGAACATCTCAGAGAAGACAGTTATAGAGGGGACAGTCCCACAGTTTGCACCTTTCATACCAGCAAGAGCAGCGTGGAAGACTAACAGGAAAAGTGTTTCTGGTTTAAACTGGCATTCCCAACTCTGCACCAGTCATTAGGCAGTACCAAGGTTTGCTAATAGATAATTATTATTAATAATAAGCCAACTGATCAGTTTTCTCATCAGTTATTCTTCAATCCAAAATGCAATGCGCTCTTTCCACTCTGAGACATCCTTACCAACATTTGTAAGGAGAAGGGACCTCCATCTGCCTTTCCTGGCTAGCTCTAGGACCTTCGACCTCTCAGATGAAGTGCTGTGTTTGCATGTTTCGCCTCTTTGATCCCAAAGTCCATGGCTGCCCAAATATGCACTTCCACACGGAGGAATGGCATTCCCCGTCCAAGTCAGCCCAGTGGGAAAACAAACAGTGAGGGAGCAAAACAAACCTACAGCATCAAAAAACATCAATCACCAAAGGTGTCAACTGCAGAGGTATTTGTACTTAGACCATCAAAGCCAAGCAATTGTTTTCCATCCAGCTAAGCTGGAAGGGTTATTTGTTTTCCTATATAATTTAAGCAAATGTAGTTGTAAGACAGGGCTACTGTGATGCACATTTCTCCTTCAAACATCTTGAGAATCCCAAAACTTTGCTGCTAAATACAGAAGATAAGGCAGGTGCAGAACATGCAGATGCTCCTGGTGAGCGAGGCTGGGTTGGTTAACAGCTCTGTGTTAGAGCACAAGACACTTGCAGGTGGATACACAAGTTTAAAGGAAGCAGAGATGGGTCCCTTCAATACTGACTCTGCCAGCACACAGCTCAAGCCACCACTATAAGACAATAAGGAATCTTTGAGATGTACATTTAAAAATCAGTGCGCTGAACTCCTGATAGCCGCCCCTTGAATGAGATGGTGTCTGCTCTGCACCAACACTTCCTTCAGGGGCTCAGTTTTGGGGTTTGCTTCCACTGCAGGTCATGACAAGGCTTTTTGTCTGTGATAGTGTTTGCTTCAATGCTGCTAAGGGATGGAGCTTGGAGAATAAAATGGGGAGAAAGTAAGTTCTTTCACGCCAATCACCCAAATAGGCCGCAGGCTGGAAGGGATGCTGTAACATGGGAAAGTGGCTTTAAGAGCACAACTCCTTGGCAGCAGAGAAACACATCATATTCACACCATCCTGCTGCATGCTGAGCCCCCTTTGCAGCCCCATGAGGACCTGCATCGTTTTGCCTTATGAAGGAGCAAGGAGGGATGAGGAGCTCCCACCTGCTGAACTGCTACCACGGGAACGTCCCTGCTACCAGCCAATGCCCAGGACAAAACCATTTCTGGATTACGCTCGAGGGAGAGGCGAGGAAGAAAGGGATATTGTTTGTTTCTCTTACATCTCCCTCCTGCACTAGAAATTTTAAATTGGTTTATATGAGTTGCAGGCTAAGCTAAACATTTTAACTTGTCAATCAAGCCGTGTTTATTGACCTAAGATTGGCAGATACGGGAGACAGTTATTAGGGAGAAAAAAGGAGCCCAGTGGAAAACTCTTTCCTTGGGCTTTGTTTCAGTTCTATCATCTTGGCATCGAGTCCGAGTCGGGGTTTTTCCTTGCTCAGTTAAATAATGCTGTAAAAATAAACACAATCAATTCATCTCCTTAAAGAGACACGTGTGTGTTTAATAATGTTTAAGTTGCTTACTGCAAGGAACTCACAACTCCTCACTTTATTTCACTGATTAAACCCTCCTTTGGAGCCGGGGGAAGTTAAGGAGGTCTGACATCTGCATTCTGCTGTGCCTGCAGCATGCTCCACAGTAAAACATTTCCTCTTTGGGGGGGGAGGGAGCAGCTACTGCTGGGGAGCTCTTTGCCATTGCTTTGCAGGAATTTTGTGTCTATTTGCTCTTCTATTTTGTTCCAGGACATGGTTTAGGTGTGAGATGTCCCTACCCACGGCAGGGGGGCTGGAACTTGATGACCTTAAGATCCTTTCCAACCCTAACTATTCTATGATTCTATGACATCCATTTCAGGAGCTAAAGGAGGCCACCAGAACCGCAGTAGTTCATTCTGCTTTCCCAACCAGCTACTGAGCCCATAGGATCTGCTGGTCCTCAGACAACAAACCAGGCAGCTCCCCAGCATTGCCACAGATTGCAGAGGACTTCCCTTCATCCTGAGTATTCTGTCTTAAGCACGATGGATTTCCTGTGGTTCAACCTCAGATCATAGAAGAGAATGGGAATAAAGCTCAGGGAAGGTGGTGGTAACCACAACTGGCTGACTCCACTTGGTGAAGGGTGCAGAATGACAGAGGGTATCATCTTTTTGGGGGGAACAGGGAGAAACACTGGGGAATTGCTATTCCCCAAAACACAGCATGGCTCGTCCCCAGTTTCTGAAGCAAAAGGATGCAACAGAACCTCCAAAGCAGTGTAAAACAGATGTAAATAAGAGCACACCATTCCCAACAGCCCTTTCCTCCTTAAAAAGGCATTTCAGCTATCCTTTGCAGTTTATTTAAACCCCGGGCCACCGGCAGAGCTGGTGTAGACCAGTGTGGTTCTCTTGAAGTCAATAAGGTTTGTATCAGCCGAAGATTCCCTCTCTCAATCCTTAATTTCCAAACATGATTTCTTCTCTGTCGCACATCAAATTCACATCACAGCTGGATGAAAACTGACTTTGAGGTCCCAGACAAGCAATTCCCACAGGCCAGAGGTGTCATAAATGTGGTTGGCTATTTAGCAAAGGGCCATTGCTAGCAACAGGCTTAGAAATGCCTTTCATGCTTAGACACATGCTGTGCATAAGGAGAAGACAACTCTACAGTCCGTGGTAACCTAACTCCACTGCATGTAGCAGCAGGTCAGTTCTTAAAGATCTAATAGCACTGGTAAAGAGGAGGGGTCTGACCCATGACTGCCATCAAACCTCTGTCAGATACCTGTGCAAAACATCACCAGATGAGAACGGCTGCGTGTTAAAGATCACCAATGTGATTGCAAATGATCGTGGTGGATAGACGATTGAAGGTGGAGGGTTAGGCTCAAGGCTTGTGTCAAGGAGAATGCTTGAAGGTCACCCTAGAGTGGTGATGCGTCAAAGAGAAAGAAAGCACGATCAACTCTGCTTCTTGAAAATGGGCATCTCTTAACTCCTTATCTGACCTCCAATGCAGTGAGAGAGTGTTCAGTTGTTATCCCCATCCTATAGGAAGGACAGGGTGTCAGCCCCTGCTCCAGCAGGGAAGGTACAGGTTACGTGCAGAGTTTTTAGCTCTGAAATAATAGGCTGTGTGTTGCAGCAGGAAAGTCTCCTCCTTGGGAGGTTTATGGGAGCTAATGAGGGTCATAAACATTTAGGGTCTTACTGAGCTCCAGCCACTGGCTCAGGCGGGAGGCAGATGCCTTTTCTGCATCACTTTCCTCATTTCTAAGATGGGAACAACAGCAATTAGGGCAAACCTGCCCCACTGGCTGCAAGAGATGCATCATCACCCAAGGGGATGGGACACTGTGTTTGATGCATGCTGGACCAAGGAAAGGCATGTTCTCAGTTTGCTCTCATATCACACATGCATCCTAGAGTTGGATCCGGTGGATGTATGCAAAGACACCTCCTTGGCCACTGGAATCTGGCCAGAAATAGGAAAGAGAACATCTCTTCCCTGTCCTGCTAAGGTTCAGTTACTGGAACATGTTTGTTACAGAGGCTGCTGAGCTCCTCCAGCTAACAGAGAAGACACCCATTCTCTTTAAAGCTATCTAAAGTAGAAAACACATTCTTCCCATTATCCCAGTACTGCATGGGTTTCCAGTTGGTGTTCAGGCGTTTATGCGGATCTATAAAACCCCACATAGTTTGGCTTCTGAAATCTCAGGCACGTCCTGCAGACAACACTGCATTCATGTAATATCAGCTATGCCATTAAACTGGTGTAATTAACTCCGCATGCACAACACTGTCAGGCACTTGTCTTGTAGCTTAAACCTGCATTTTGCCAGTTTGATCTAGCATGAAAAGAGCTCTGAGGCACAGCTGAGATAGCCACACAACAGCCATCAGCCTGGCTGTTGGAATCACTGCTGTTATTCCTCCCCAATTACAGCTAATGTTACTGAGCTTAGGCTTCAATGGAAGCATAAACGAGCAAATGCAGCTGAACACACTGCTCTTGGAGTAACATTTGTGCACGGGCCCAAAGGCTTAGGGACAGGCACATCGTAGATACTACAAAGACAAAATAGGCCTTGCAATAAAAACGTTTGAACAGTTGATGGGAAGGATTTGTTATTTCACATGGGGCAAACACTGCAGTCAGCAGTGACATAAGGTTTTTTAAAGACAAGTGTTCAAGAGCATGTCTGGCACATCTACACCTTAAATACTCATCCAAAGCCCTGGAATTTTGGTCCAGGGAGACAAGAGCCGGCAGATTTCACACCAGACAAGCGATTTCTGTATAGATCTGAGCTGAATGAGATGGAGGTAAAAACGTGGCTGAAATATCCAGCCAAGACAATCTATTGACGCATCATCAGAACCAGGTTTGGTTCTTTCTTAATCAAAGTGCTATAGTTGGAGAAGATCAGATGTTTGCATCGCTGCAGGATGCTTCTTCCAAGACAGGGAAGAGAAGGGGAAAAGCAAATTCCAGTACAGTTATAGCAAGGAAAGGAGACCAAGGGGAAAGCATTTCAGTGGAACTACCTTAAGCCCATCAGAACTCCAACAAGCATCCCCCTTTCCGCTCAAATAGCCAGAAGACCAGAGGTGCTGTAATTACCCCGCAAACCTGCGTGTCATTTGCTGGACCACAATATTTTCCTTGCTCACTGTGCTCTCTTTCTTGCAGACAGATTTGCTCTGTTGATGAAGACATGAATTATCCTGGTAGAGGCTTTCCAAAAAAACCATCTTATTTTAAAATGGTTGGAGAAAAACCCGATCGATGCCAATGCAATCTATTTATTTTGTTTTAGAGAGGTGGTGTCCCTCCTCTTTATGCCAGTGACATTTAACTGCAATATATATATATATTAGGAGGCTGATGAAAGCCTCCATGTGTGAGGAGGAAGGTCACAAGGGAGATGAGCTTGTAGCCATTAGCCCTGGCTGTAACTACAAATCTACCTCAGAGGTTAACACACCTTGTTACAGTGGGGTTCCAGAGGATGGGATGTAGGATTAACTAACCCCTGGGTGGTCCTTTAGGGTCAGCTGAAGGGATATTTCCACTTGCTCTATGCCAGGAGGGCTGGTTTTAAAAGGGCTTCAGTTTAAACCTATTCCTCTGCTCTTTCCCACTATAGCCATGGTGCTTCTGCCCCGGCTGCTGGGTGACCGCAGATACAGGTGACAGTCCCATGGGTCTCAACATCACCAGAAAACTTGAGGACCCACTGTGTCCAAACTCTGCAGCTTCGTGTCCAGCTGAGCACAACTGGGAATAGCCTGAGGTATCAGGAGCTGAGAGTGGGAAGAAAGGAGCTTAACAGGGGCTGGACAGTGTCCCAGTGAAGACGGATGGCAGCCTCTGTGTAAAAAGCAAGGGAATAAGGAAAAGAGGGAGATCCTGCCTTTGCCTGTCCATGTGTGTTAGAGCAGGGGTAAGAGCCATGCAGCATCTCCACCTTGGGCCAGCTCAGGCTCACTGCAGTGGTTGCTTTTCACCATGCAGCAGGCAGAAAGTCTGCTTCCTCACCAGATAGGCACCTCATCCGCTGGGATTTAACCTTTACAAAACAGCTCTCCTCCTCCTCCTGGCATCTCCTGCCATGGGGCAGGTTTAAGTCAGGAAACCAGCACAGGAAGAGAAGGAGATGCCTGTGGAGCTCTGATGTCTCCTCCAACAATAAGAGAATCTTCTTCCCACTGGTGAAATGCCATTGCTACTGCTATGCTCTGGAAATGCTATGAAGAAGTTGTGTCTACAGGGAGCTAGAGGGGTGCTCCATGGTTTACTCCACCTCTAGCACTGCCTGAACAAGGGACTTGTTTCCAGTTACAGGAGATGGAACCACCTCTGGAAGTGAGAACAGAGCTAAGCCCTACCTGTGGCTGCTCCCTCTATTCCAGAGGGAGCAGCTTTCCCCCCCATCCCCTGTCCCTGCATGACACATGCTTGTCCCACACCGGCAAACCCCTGTGTGGCTTTTTGCACTGGGCTGGGGTTTGCTGACTCAGCAGCTCCCGGTTCCCTGCAGCACCGGCTCATTGAGCGGATCACAGGCAAATATTTAGACACCAGTGCACACAAACGGGCGTTCTCTCGGTGCTTTCACACGGGAATACAATATTTAATCAAGCCCTGGGCAGAAAACAGCAGCTCTGAATTGAGGAATCATTACAAAAGACACCGGTGGCTTCTGGCTACAGGAAGGAAAGCGGGTGCTGCATCACACACACCTCCAGCTCATTGCTGGGGGTAGGGCTTCCTTATTTTCTGCCTCCCCTAAAACTCCCCATGTCATCACTTTAGCTGTGCAAAAATCCAGCTGACAACTCTGTACTCTTAATAGCAAGACTCTTCTCTATTTTAAAGCCCCTACAAAGTCTGAAGGGTCCTGAATGGGAGAGGATGCCTGGTGTCAAGTTAGTGTCTTATTGAAGCGATAACTGTAACTGAGACAAAGTCTCCTGTAATACTTCTTTTTCATTACATAACATTTCCAGAACAAGTGGGATTATTGCTGCAGAGAGCCAAGCAGTGACATTCTCAGACTCAGCACAAATATTGGCTGCTACAGTCAGCCCTATCTTCAGCCAAAGGAGCAGCCAAGGACTGCAGACTGTTGGAAACCAGAGTTGAATTAAGGGTAGGACTCATCCCGTCCTTTATTTAAACAACATAAGCAGTTTGTTATCAAGGTTTGGGTTTGGTACCACTTACACGGCTTGTCCCGACCAGGAGGTACAACAGCTCTGGGATGTGACAGAACCTGTTCCCATCTGCACCCCTGGCAGATGTCTTCATGTCACTGCTGGAAACGCTTCAGCTGCCCAAGGCAGTGAGTCCAAGCATATTCTCTGGGATACAGAGGAGAAGGTTGAAAGCTTCTGGGCCTGTAACCACACAAAACCAGTCTACATTGGAAATGGTTAAGTTGTACAGCTGCACTTTGGTTTGAAATAGCTTGGTCTGCTCTTTGCCTTGTGTGCCACTGATGGAGAGCAGCCTCCAGGAGGTCCTTGCTCTGGGCTGGCTCACCTTTGCTTGCACAACAATCTGCTTCTACCCATGGGGTGTACCCACTTGATCAGAAAGGTTTTGGAAGGCATGGGCTGAGAGCACCTTGTTCCTCTGCACCTATTCCGGAGGCTGACTTCACCTCCTGTTACACACTGCAGCTTCTTTTTGCCTCCTTTCCTCCAGCAGCCAGGGCGAAGCCCAATGCTCAGTAAATCACTGGTGGAGCAGCTTGTTTACAGGCAGCACCAGGTCGTGTGTGACCCAAAGAGCTGGTCTGATTCAGCTGTGCTTGGAAAAACACAAGGAAGGCAGCCATCAGGTGGGAGAACGGTCCATCCCTTCGGCAGCAGCGGATGAAGATCAAATAAACTTGGCATGGGATGGGCTGGAGAGGCCGTAAATCTGCAGGGTTTCTTGGAAACTGCCCTCCTCTGTTTGCTTTCTTCATTTGTCTTCTTGATCCCTCAATTCTTGGTGTTTGATTTAAAGGAACAGCTCAAGAAGTCCCACAGCAGCCTGGGCACTCGACTGGCACAAACGCGAACCTCAAGCTGCTGCAGCAAAACGCATTCCCCGTGACGAGCGTATTTTCCAATCTACAGAGGTCTCTGCTTGTATCTGCCCATGCTTAATGTCAGGCAGCCTTGATGTACAGCGGGAGACCACGATGAGGTTACCTTGGGTAGCTCAGGTCCCTCTCTGTCCAGCTAACAGACCCTTTCAGTCCCTTGCATGAACATCATGATGCTGTAGGTTCACATGCAGGTCCAGGAGCCATGATGTCAGGGCTGAGGATAACGCTTAGGCTCATCCTGGAGCTGAAGGGAGTTTGTATGAGCTTGCTTGCCACCCAGGAGAACATCATCTGCTGCTCTCCAGGCTATGGGGCACCTCGGCCCCATATCAGTTCTGCAAGCCAACCTCAGTAGATGCCAGTTACTCACCAATAGATGGGCTCTGTTGAGTAACACCAAGTTAATGCTAATTGGCATCTAATCACAATGACTCACACAGTATTTAGATGGCTTTTAAACTATACAGAACCAAGCAGTGTGGGGTTTTTACCCCTCCCAAACTGATTTTTGCCACTGAAACTTGCATCATGAACAGATGTGTAATACACTGAGGTCATGTTTTTCCTCTGAAATTAGTTATCAGCTGCCTGCTTTCAGCCCATGTTTTACGGGCACACCAGGCTTCCATCCACCTTCCCTTAATCACAGCAAGCCTACAGAATAGACATAACTGGGCTGTCCAGATGTGCACAAACCCATTACTCAGCACTCCACCAAGGGAGGACACAGGGCTGTCGACTTTCAACAACCAATCCCCTTCCTAAAAGCTGAGCAGAAAGAGGAGATGGACACAGCTTGTGCAAAACTCCCTGATCACAGATAATTGTTATAGTGGGTGATAGCCCAAAGCAGAGGCAGTGCAGAAGCCACCAGTCAGTAAAACCCCTCTGAATGCAACAACTCAGTTTTAAACTATGACCGAGGAGTACCCAAATCCAGCTTTTTTCACTGTATGCTTTCACAGGCTGAGTTTTGCTTGAGTTGATTTTGCCTGAAGAACACAGAGCAGAAATAGGAAAACTTGTCATTATTCCCACCGCCATTCCTACGTGTTGTTTTGTCTTGACACGGGCAGGATCCTGGGTCATAAATTAAACGTCCACATTAAATGTACACAAGTGGTGTAAAAAAGCCGTTTCATTGAGAAATTACAACTGGATTTAATCTGACTTTATTTCCCATTCGTGTAATCATTAACAACAACAACCTTTCCTTGTTACAATAAGCACTGGTGGAGGATCTGAACAAGAGGTGGAAATTCACTCCCTGCAATGGTGTTTGCTCTCCATCTCATAGCAAATGCAAGACCAGTCCTTCCTGGGAAGGAATCTGCTTGAAAGAGTGCCTCTTCTCAGTGCACCCTATTCTGAAACTACTTCCTTGAAAGGAAAACACAACATCGCTCTTCGATTTTATTTTTCCCCCTTAAAGATACATCCAGGAAATTACTTCAGAAAGGGACTATTAAATAATAAAAATACTTGGGAAATTACAGAGTGCAGCCCCTTGCATCCCGAGCTACAAAAAGCTGCTTCCAACAACCTCTCCTTTGCAGCTATCTCAACCCATCTGCAGTTCGCAATATGCTTCCTGATTCCTTCCAAAGGCTTTGTTCAGTCCAAACCCTCCCCATACACAAACAGAGCTCGGCGTTTCTTTGCCTCATCACTTCTTGAATCATAGAACCACAGAGAAAGTGCTTTGCCTCTGAAAACACTTCAGCTGAGCAGATTTCATTCAGGACTTGCTTCCCAGCACGTTTCTACTTATGAATGCGTAAGGAATTGGCATGAAATGAAATCCAGCCCTCATGTCCTTATCATTTATCACAGTCACTGATGTAACGGTACAGCCCATTATGGAGTATGACGTTTGCCTAACTCACTTTTCCCTGCTCAGAGACCTGGCTAACTCAGTGCCACGAAATATGCTACTGCCAATGCCTAATTCCTCCTGTGTCTTCAGCAGCATTCCTGTGGATATTCGAGCTCTCGTGGCAGACAGGACCAGGGTTTCCCAAAATCCCAGGCAGTGCAGGGCTCTCTCACCAGCTGAGATAGCCCCTGGGATCCAGATAGGAAAACTCAGCCAAAATAGAGAGCATCTGAAACGTAAAGGAATTTACATCTTCCAAATCTCAGGAGCTCTTTCCAGACTTCCAATGGCCCATTCCCCTGGCCAGGACAGTGGCTTACACTACTTAGCTGCTCCTCCTCCTGATGACAGAGGGATTCCTCCTTCCACCATCTCAAGCAAGGGTTATGACCAAGGTCCTACGGGAACACTGCATGTTCTTGACAGATGAGAAAGGAAGGAGACTTTTCATCTGTCCTAAGATCCTGTTGTGCAGGAGAAAACAAGGACATGCCCAACCCAGGTTCCCCCATTATGCAGGAACACAACTCTCCCAAACACCCACTTCTGCCCCTAACCAGAGGGAGGACTACAGCTATCTTGTCTAGGCAGAGACTTGCCTTTATCTCACTTCAGTCTGAAACAAATCTGCCCACTATATAAACACTTTCAATTAAGAGAAATGGGCTTTTTTTAAGGTCAAACTCTCCATACCCATAGCTCTGAACTTTCCACCCAAGCCTGAATCTCTCTAGACTTGACAAAAAACTACAGCTTTATTTTGGCTGCGGAGCTTTCCTGCCCTTTGGGGACAGGGAGGGAAATTGTACTCCACAGCCATTGTTTCTGACAGTTCATTTACTGGAATGAAACAATCCATTCATCAGCAGGAGTCCATCAAACAGAAACTGTCTTCAGCTTTGGCTTGCATAATAAATATACACTATTTCAGCACTATGGATTTACATTCAACAGTGTGTATCCAATACTACACGCATTTGCCTTAGATCCCTGGATAATATAATCATGGCAGTTGCTGGTTCTGCTACTGTACCAGCCTTTGAGTAGCTGCTCAGCTCAGAGCTGCCCTCTCTTAGCTGGTTAGTCATAGAATAACCCTTTTATCCAAACCAATTGCACTCTCCTGTTCCATTAAAAAGCGTTAAGAGAAAATTGATGGCAGCATTTCCCCCCTCTCAAACAGGATTTCATCAGATAGTGTTTTAATTTCAGCCTCCCTTGCCTTTAAACTTGCTATGAGTTAGGAATCTAAAAGTTATATATGGCAATTCCATGGTCAGTGGGGACAGTGCGGGATCTCCAGAGAGTGGCTCAGCCCGTGTTAAAGAGCTGAAGTCAGCCAAGATGAAATAGTGCAACATGAAAGGAATGAGGGGAAAAAGGAGCTCAAACAGATTGGTGTTTATCTGGTTTTTCTAGCTTGGTTTAACACCGAAAATTCAGCCCTATTTGCAAGCTTAAACTGCCCAATGCTTGAATCCTGATGAAGGGAAGAATTAAATCCAGTATAATTAAATGAAAGAAATTAATTTATCAGGGAAGAACTTTGGGAAGCACTGTTGAAAGAGAAACCCTTGGACAACTACAGAAGCTGCTGAAGAGCACCAAGAACACGGTTTGAGTATTGCAAGTTGATGGCTACATTAGGATGATGATCTGTAATTATGAACACTGATTTCAATATTACATTTTTGCTTGAAGGACTAAAGCGTTGGTTAATAGAAACTGTCAGTAGCTAATAAGAAAAAACACCATTTATTTTGGGATGTAGGAAATAAAGAATTTTGAAAGATACAGAAAATTTAAGATGAGATTCAATAAAACAGACTGGAAATGAGATATTTTCTCTCCTTTTTAACCCAGTTTTAATCCATTCCACTTCCAAAGTCAAATCAAGACCACGTTCACGGTAACCTTCCTCTTTCCCCCTGGCAGGACAGGTACCTGGCAAAGACAAATCTCAGAAACAATTGCAATCCTTCTCCTAGGCTGCTGCCTTAGAACAGGAATGTCCCCTCAGCCCCAGGCTCCCAAATCAGCTCATTTCTGCTGCCTGGGAGCAGCTGTCTGCTTGTACATGCAGGTTTGAGAAACGGGCATGAAGAAAATCCCAAGGCAGCAACAAATGATCCCTCCGAAGCCTCACCGAGTTTGTCAAAGTCCCTTTTGATGTGCATAAGTTCAGAAGTTATGACCGAGCATGGAACTGGTTTCCTGAGAGACACATCCTGCTGGGCTGGGGGTGGATTGGGAACTGAAACCACATGAACAAAAAGGTCTTGAAACTGAAATGAAATTGCTTTTCAAGCCCAGATGAGAAGGCAGAAGCGTGGAGGAAGCAGGGCAGCATCAAACTGGGATGAAGATGGACATTTAATTGAGAAAGAACAAATTGATCACTGTAGGAGGGGGGTTTATTCCTCTTCATCTTCGCAGGCTGTTCTGTAGCATGAGAACACTCAGCCAACAATACTTCCCAAGCCCTGCAGCAACAGTATTCACCCAATACCCACACATTGATGCTCAGTGGAACAACCCCATCAAGCACCCAATCAGTTGGTTAACTTTAATCATCATTTTAGCTCTAAGAGGACATAGGAGCTTTGGTTATCTTATTCCAGGCCAACTGCGTTCCCTTAACAATCAGCCACACACATGCACAGAAGCAACGTGAAACGGGCTTCAGGTTCCAGAAACAACAGCAGGTAGAGGGGCACTGCAGCAGCAGACAGCAGGACGGGTGTCCCAGAGCACCACAAGTAATCACTGTTGTTCTTGTGTTGCCTCCAAGTCCTTCAAAACACGGGCCCATTAAGGGGATAGGCAGAGGTAGGGAAAAGCCGCCTCACAAATCACTGCAATGGGACCCTGGAGTGAAAATGGAGTCTGCTTACAATTGCTAATGAGGTGCCAAGCAATTTGTTTCTTCTAGTGGATGTTTTATTTTGGGAGGAGATAAGTTCTGACTGCAGACTATTTGGCTTGATCGAATTTAGTGAGGTTGGGAGCTTTGCACACCAGGTTTGACCCTTGCCAAGTTGGGCTTTAAGGAGATAGTCTATTCTATGGGAGGTGGGAATTCGCAGACTGGAGATCCCTGGTCTCCATGGGACTCCAAGAGCCCATGCAGTGGAGCTGTAATGTCCATTTGCCCAGGCAAGCCTTACTCCCTGGTCTTCCCTGAAGTAACCCTTGACTTCCTAGAAGCCCTCTCTGAATTCTTGAGGCTCCGTGTACAGAGAATAGAAAACATTTCTGGACTCAGCAGGTTCTCTTTATTGAGCCTGAAAAGAGAAACACCAGCCTGTTCTTACAGAGTCCTCCTCAGCCCACAAGGAGTTTCAGTTCACTTCAGATAAGTCTGATGCTCATCCAAATGGTAAAAACCTCGGAGGTCTGAAACCTCAGCTTTATGCCTCTGGTGAGATCAGGCTATCCACCGTCTGCAGACAGCAAAAGCACAGCACCAGCAAAAATCTGATACACTTTGGCACTTCTGCTTCGAATTGCAGCAAAAGAAATGGACTACTGGATGACTTTAAAAGCCATCAAAGCTGCTGTGAGCCTTTAACTCAAAGCTTCATAGGAGGTGCAAAATTATCTCGCAATGCCCATTCCATCAAGGTTAAGCCATGGAAAAACTTGCGGCCAGTCCAGTTCCTGGTAGTATTCACTATCTTAGTATCCTTCTTTAGCTTTTAAATGCACAAATCCTCATTAGGCAGCACCAGTGATGGGAGGAAGATCAGAGGTGGGACAGGACTGGAGCTGGGAGGCAGACCAAAAGGATGCGAATGAGTCAGGGCTGAGCCTGTAAGTAGCTGACAAATAGGAAATGTGCCTGTGCAGAATGCTGCTGAGCAGCAGCCCTGTCTTTGACAGAGACCCAGGGCACCCATATTGCTTTCCTGGGGAGAAAAATGGGAGAGTGAAAGGAAACATATCATAAATCTGACTAAAACCCCCTCATTTAAGAATGAGTCCTGGCATGTTCTTCCCTTTCAGTTGCATGGACTGAAATGGGACAAAGGGGAGAAAACATCTTAATCCTGAGTCTGAAATGAAAGATAAGAGCAGGAACAACATCACCCTCATACAGAGCCAAAGTACCAGGGTTTAAACCTGAACACCCTTCACCATTCCAAGCACAAGGCTCGCTCCGGGAGTCAAAACCGCTTTTGCGCTGGGGTGATGGGATCAAAGCCTTTGCCATCGCTGATGATGGCAGAGGCCATGAACACAACTGGTATAATTACACCGATGTAACCAGGCTCTGAGCTGGAGACACAAGGTCTCGTCCTCGTATTGCAAATGCCACATTCCCCCTGAGCTCCTGCCTGGCCAGCACAAGGAACCCTGGCGCAGGGGGATAAAGGGAGCTCTGCACCAAAGCATCACTTGTGGGCTTCAGGGGTGTTTTCAAGCCATGAGCCAAGCAGCAGGAGCATTGCTTTTCCCTGTGATGCGCTGGGGAGGAAAAGTTCAGGACAGAAAGATGAAGAACCCCCTTCGCACCCTGCCTGATCCCGCTGCCTCCACAGAAGACCTTAACTGCATTGTGCTGTAACGAGCCATACCCAAACTACTGTTTTCTGGCCCTGTGTTTATTTGATTTCCTCATTGTAATGAAACTCAGATGGCTGCTGTTTACCCGAGCCCAGCACAGCACGAGTGGGCTTCGCTCCGCCTAATGAGCTGCAAGTCACTTTTGGAATTAGGGCAGAGGAAACAACACATTTTTAGTAACTACTTTAAATTGAAGCCCTCGTTTATTTTCATTACAGCCACACAAAAGCAATATAATGTTTCCTCCCCTGTGCCATGTGCAGCATTTGCTTCCCTGCATGGGGCTGCATTCTGCTTGCAGAACATCCATCTCTCCAACCCTGCACCAGGAGGTTCATGCTCCTGTAAGGTGGTCCACGAGGCAAGTTCAGCCTGCAGGAGCAGGGGATGTGCTGGCCTCAAAGCTTGTGGTGTTTGACCACACAAGTGAAATAGGATTAAACCCACTGCTGTAACCAGTTGCTTGAGTGCTTTGCCATGCAATGCAACTGGTGCTTAGGTCACCTCCAGTCCTCCTACAGCAATAACTTTTACTGCAAGGCAAAAGCCTGGGAGCCATGAGGTTTAGGTTCTGGTTTTAAGTCACCACTGGATGGATGCAATGACCATCTGAAATCACCAAATTTAATTTTATCATTGAAATCCAGTGATGGAATCCATGAGAAGTGCCTCACTGACTTCAGGCCTGGACAACACTGGATGAGTTGTATGATTCCAAACCCTATAGGCTGTGGATCCCATCACGTTTATTTCTAAGGACCCCAGCAGAGCCCTCAGGCTGCTTGACCCTAATGTAGGGATCGCCCTGCAGCAAACTGTGACAAGTATTGTTACTAAGGCAGCATTTGGATAATAATGAATTCAAAACACATTTGTAGCTGATGTGAAGCAAATCTCTATTTACAACTGTTCACGTTGTTGCTTTATTGTGCTGCCATGTATTAAGTTATCAAAATGTCTTTTTTTTCCCCCCCTTCAAAATGAGAAGTACAGCATTTCCAGAGCAACAAATACACGGATGTGTCTCATGATTAAACCCCAACTCATCTGCAGTTAGAGCTCCACAAGGAATTGGTACAAATGGCAAGCACTGAGCAGAACACAAACGCTTTCCCTGTGCTTTTTGCAAAGCATCCTGTGATCCCCATCAGCTCCATGGATGGAACTAAAAGGCAGTTTGCAGGGAAAGATCCCATTCCCCTTCCCTGCAGCCAGCTCTTCCTGCTGTAAGATCTTCTCATCTAGCTGAAGGTAGTTTCTCAGCTACTAAATACTGCTACAGTCACAGAAATATCAACTCTAGGATAACAATGGGTTTTCTACATCAGATTCACTGTAATTCAAATATTACAATCCTTTATCAGATATAATAAATTTTGACTATATTGATAAGCGCCACCTCAGCACATAAGTAGTAGCTTAGTCCTAAACTACCTCACATCCAATCCGCATGTAATAACATACATAGCTGAGAGGTCACATATACACCAGTGTTTCTTCTTTATATAAACCAGCTCCTGATTGAAGAGCTAATAACTACTACTGGTCTTAAAGATCAAGATCTTCCACCTATACGAGATACCAATTATACACAATGATGTTACTACAGCAGAAGATACCCAAGATATTTAAACCACTACCACCAGGGAAATGTACCCTCAGAAGAGTTCTATTGAGGAGCATTCAGAGGAGGTGGCTGATATTTTAAATAGAGCTTTTCAGATCCTGAAACCATCTTTCCAGGTCAAACAGCTTTTTAAAGTACATATTAGGTAACACATTGGTTCAAACTATTTCGAGCTAAAGCACCCTCAGATTAAGCTGCAATATATATTATTTACAATAGATCTATTTTCCTGTGTGTTGGATGCAGTGTTGCCAACTGTCAGGAAATTCAGGAACAGCTTGTAAATTTAAGTGCTTTCCAGAGAGCTATTGGTATGTGTGTAAAATACTCATTTTGTTCCTAAAACATGGCAAGACATTTCTTCTCCATGCTTGAAAAATAAGGGAAAAACCTTCATAAATAATATCATTGAAGGGATGACGTATCAGTTCCTAAGAAGAAACTGAAGTAACTCACTCAGTGAGCCCAAGTATCAGCTCCTTCCTGCCCTCCATGGCTCAGAAGATACCAATGCCTTGATGTGCTTTCGAGGTGAGAGTGCGCACAAAACCTAAGGGCTGCCCCATTCCTTCAGGGAGATACATGCCCTCACGCTCTTACAGTAAAGAAAGCCTGGCAACAGTAGTAAGGCAGAGAGCGATTCACTGAGTCTCGCTGTTCGAGCGGACACTTGGATTCTGACAGACTTCAGTCAAATGTGACGGCTTGATGCAAAAATAGCTGCAAGAAATAAAGACAAGAAAAAGGACAATTTCTCATGTCCATTCCCAGAACTGAAAATAAGACATTGCAGCAAAGATGGTGTCCAGGCTGGCTATTCTACTGCAATACTAACAGAAAGGCAGCAGCCCTTTGCAGCTGCTACACAGCAAAATGAACTCAAGATCTCTTTCCTAAGCCTCCCTATTATAAACCCACACAGAAACAAGCCCTCCTCCCAATGCAAGAAACATTGCAGATTGTTCCCTACTGACTTACATAGCCCACAATCAGAGTTTGGACCCATGGTCAATAGGAATCTCCTTCCTCCTATGGAGTACCTACAGAATTATGCCCACATAAATGACTAAAGGTGTCCACGGGTGTTTAACGTGGAGATGCCAAGATCCTAGAGAAACACCCCCTGCTTTGTAGGTCATCTGTCAGGTGGTTGGGGAAATAGACCTTTATATAGACCCAAGCCAAAGTAAAGGACAGGATTTTGCTACCTTCTACCTCCGGCATGCAAAGTCTGATCCCCGCTTTATTCCCGGAACATCTGATAACAGAGCTATTAACACTTAAAGTACTGCAAGCACCTTTAGATATTTGGAGTTATTAACCATTTTAGTCAAAACTCAGATGATAACAGAGCTATTAACACTTAAAGCACTGCAAGCACCTTTAGATATTTGGAGTTATTAACCACTTTAGTCAAAACTCAGAGGCTTGAACTCTGCATCTATTGCTGCAACAAGTGGAAAACTATTTGCAGTGCTCAGTTAAAAGCACATTTAAGTTTATTCTGTGCATCGGGCAAAATTCAGCTGCCAAACTGAATGGGATTTGGGTGAGGAAAGAGTATGGACTGAGGATGATCTGAGAGATTAAGCAGATGTTAAGCTTCAGTGTTCTACTCATTAAAGGAAGCTATCTGGTGTCCTTTAAAGGTCCTTTAATGAGCGATATCTCTACAGACAGTGCCCAAGAGAGGACAGCGGTGGCTGAGGCACTTGCAGGCACCCAGCAGCAGCATTCCCAGGGTCTCCAGCCTGGACCACACTGCCTGGGTTGGTTTTACAGCTGTTTGGAAACTGTTACGATTACCTAAACCATACATCCTGCTGCAACAGACACAGCACCGCGGCTCTAGAGAGGGGCCCTATAATGCACTGCATAATACTAATAAACATGATTGTTATAAAAAGATAAGGTTACAGAACATTACACTTTGCCAAACACCAGTTGACTGTAACTTCAGGTTTTGGCTGAGCCAAGAGCCAGATTTTAACATTCAGCAGTAGTAGCTATTCAGAGGGTTGTTCTAGCGCTGCTGCCAGGAAAAACTGCGAGTGAAAGGTCTGATTTATCACACATTAGGGTTGCAAACCTGTGCTCGGGTACCAGGCAGTTGCTTGTCAGGTTTCAGAAGAAGTCTGGAGGAATCCCTGGGTTCGGAAGCGGCTGGAATTCCAGTTTCTGTTCTGAACAAGCAGCAGCGCAGCAAGAGGAATGTGTCCCGCCTGATCATGCACATGCTAAAGGGACGGATTTATCCTCATGTTGCTTTGCCACCCTCCCCTCCACGAATCACCCAAAATAGCCCAGTTTCGAAGCAAAGCTTAGGTTATAATAATGGGGTTTAATATAAGAATCTAGTACAGCAACCTCCTACGTTGATGCAAACGAAAACAGTGCTGGGACAATGTGACTCAAGAATCCTGTGAAGTTCCTGTAGGCTGGAATATTGGGACTTACTTTTTATGTATTTACATTCCCTTTTCTCTCCCTGTAGTTATCATCCCCTTCATTTTCCATAGAACTGCTCCAAGTTGCTTCCAACAGTAGTTTTTCCTCTTATGTTTCTTTTAGATTACCTGTGACTATAAAGCTTTTATGAACCACTTCAGACATGCAATTTTGGGGGGAAATATACATACCTATAGAACAAACAGGCATTATGCATACTAAATGCCTATCTCTAATTATAATCTCCCTGCCGATGCCAATCATGAGAACAAGTTAAAGCCATTGAGAGGGGGAGAGTGAAGAACGCATCTGTGGTTGGCAAGGTAGGTGTACTTGACATGTCCTTTTATTAATGCTAATTATAGAGATCCCACAAATGGATGTCAAACAGTTCCAGGGTGTTTTGCTAAGAAATTTCTGTGATGGCAAAGGGAAGAACTCCACCCCAGCAGAACGTTTCTTCTTGTTTGCTTTACTATTTTCACTGTTTCACTTTTAGGGTAACCAAGACAGACAGAAAGTGAGAAAGAAAAATCCTTTCTGGCCTATGGTCAGCTGCTGTTTGTCCCTCAGCTGGAACAGAGGGCAAATATACCCAGAATCTGCTTCATTCAAATGAACTGAGAATCAGTTAAACGGGAGCATTAGGACTAATTCCAGTGGCTGGCTGGCTGAGTCCCTACATCTCCTTCGCAGCACAGCTTGCATCTCCCATCTCTCACTCTGGCTCTAAGGACCATTCCTACTCATTCTGCCCCACAAGCATTTTCCTGACCAAGTGTTGCAGTTCGTGATCCTCCAGGGTCCCAGTGCAGTCAACTGCCCTTACTCAACAGACCAAACAAAAGCATCAATATTTGCTCAGGTTCTACCAAGTTTGATCAGACCAATGCAGGGGCTGGAAGTTAATAGGAATGAAAAGCATCTGACTGTCCCATCTCTCCCTTTCTGAAGGGAAAGCTTGCTTAACCCCCATTGGTAAAGAATCAGAGAAGCCACAGCCTTCCCATAACTCCTGGATTTATACTAATAGAGGAAAATCTTTTTGTAATACAGAGATCCATCATGATGGGACATCTCATTTAAATAATGACACCTATTTGTGTTCACACCCAGGGCACTCCTACATGCTCACACCTGTCAATGCTGTC
>JARCZZ010010345.1:21828-32577 GCA_030323915.1 Brotogeris chrysoptera | reverse complement strand
CCCCCCCCCCCCCCCCCCCCCCCCCCCCCCCCCCCCCCCCCCCCCCCCCCCCACAGGAAGAAAAATCAAATTGTTCTCGGAAATCATGTTTAATGTAGAAATCTGGTTAATATTAAATTGTAATCTGCAGTTTTCAAGTATACTATTCCTTGAGGGAAACGTTTCCTGTTTGAGTATTAAGGGTTCCCTTATTACATCACTTCCTATGTCAGACCCAACAAGCCTTCAACATGCATTAGTGTATTGATAATGGGAATTTCAAAATGATTGTTTGGGGAAAAAAGACCCTATCTGGGCAATACTCCAATCATATGGATCAATTTAGCTTTGGAATAATGGGGCCAAGCTGGTATTTTTGACACTGTGTCCAAACAGCACTTTCAGGAGAGGTGTTCTCTACTGCAATTCAGTTGCAGGAGCATGTAAATGTTTGGCCATCAATTATAGCACCAGGTCGATTTATTCCCTGCTAAACTGACTTTGCAGGCAGAATTCCCCTTAATCCCACACAAATTGCAAATTGATAACTGCGCCTGGAATGGAATGAACATTATGCACTCAAGTGTAATAATTTATATTAATAATAACCCACGAAATACCTGGACACTTTTACACACAGCAAAGACATACATTACCCCAAAAAGCCCAACCACTAATAACCAATTCTGCCAGCAAATGTACACACAATCCTGAAAGCCTCACAAATTATGAGAAGGAATTCTTGCAGGAAGACACCACTTATGCTTTCTATAAAATACTGATGGAAAGAGCTTTCCAGACCTGTTGACAAGAATAGAAGAAGGCCAGAACTCCACTTTTAACTCTATCAGGCTTAAAGATCGTTAGTGGTTTAAGATTTTAGCTATCATGGTGTGATCCATGAGTCTTCAGCAGAAATGTTCATCAGTCACTGACAGCATCATGGTTATTTAAAGACCAACTGGTTCAGAAACTTCTCAGCCTAACATTGCTTCAGCTAAATGCACTTCTCATTGTGGAAAGAGAGAAATGATTGAAAAATATCAATTTGAAATCTCTTTAAAAATCCAAAATAAGATTGAATTTGGGGGGGAAAAATCAAATTGTAGTACAAGCAAATGAAACTCAAACCAAAATATTTCTAAAGGAATCTAAATCCAATGTTTTCATTAGCTGCAGTGTTGAAAAAGGCCGTACGTTATCTGATGGCAATGAATTCTTGGATGGTGCCTACACTGCTTTTCTTGGAATTACGGTGATTTTCAGCACAAGAAGTCACTGCTCAGTTAGATAAGGAAGTTGTCTCCTCAATGTTCCAAATGCACTTCTATGTGCATTCAGTCACTGGAGTCAGATTTGTTCTCCCTAGAAAAGGTTAATGTCAGCTGTTCTGATCGTACCTGATGATTATTCTTTTTGATAGGTAATTTAGTTCTCTATGAAACCCTCTAGACCTTAAAATATCTTCTAATAGGACCATTGTCTCTTTGAATGGACCTTTGTATGACTTGATGAAAAAGAATTTTAGCTTCAGAATTTAACTATAGCTGCATTTACATCACTTGATCCTAGATTCTCATTTTATTTTCTAAGCACTGACCTGCTATTGGAGCTGCCATCAGACTGATCTTCACAGAGCACCAACAGGAGCCAGTTGTCTTCAGCAGGACTCAGTGGGCACAAGCACAACCTTGCCTTTCCTAAAGGAATAATATTGAATGTTAGCTGTGCTGAGATACGTGGCTATCATTGCTAAATCCAACCACTATTAATGAACTGGTATTTATTTAACATGCAAAAAGAATCTTAGTGAAATAAGTGATAAAGGCAACCGGGATATCTATAGTTCCAGCAAAACATAACGTACGTTCTAAGTTTGTCATTAAATTCTTTCTTTCCATAGCAAAGACACCACGGGTATTTCTGATATTCAAAAGTGTCCAAACCATGTGTTACATATTAGAAAATTGATCAATTTTCATACTGTTCAAGGTATGTGGCACTACGCATTATATTTGAATGCATCATCACAGCAGGAATTGAAATGCAAGGAAAACGGATCAGCTTTGTGTATGCTGCACTTCACATGAATTATCCTCTTTTATTTACCTGTATATGTCAAGAAATGTATCAAAAATTTACACAGATTCTTCCCTCTTTGCTAATATTGAAAAGAAACCCCCCTGTTTTCTTCAGAGGACGTTAGGAAAGAGGTAAAGCAATAAAAATACTCTCTGTTCTCTGATATAATTCCTTTGAAATCCACGTCAGCCGATGAAAAAAACCTGCTGTTGCATCGAAAACAGGCTGAGAATGAAAATACCCTTCCCTCTCACTTATACCAGGCAAATACAGAAAATCAGTTCAGAGCAACAGGTCAATTTGACTGCTGGAATAACTCAAATTGGCTTCCGAGATCAGCTCTGCAGGACGTGCCCTTCTTCCTTTCAAAGTAATGTGAAATCTGCAGTGATACAAGGACAAACCTGGACTCGGCTCTCCTGATGCTCGTATCAATGCACAGAGCAACATCTACCCAAGAGAACTGACCAGAGCAAAAACCCCTCTCAGTGGGATCAGAGTCAGCCCTCGGCATTCCATCCAAATACTCTGGATTTAGATGAGCCCGAAGTTAACTGGGGACAGCGACTAAATCAGTGTGAATCGAGGTGTTTCCACTGAGTTCTGCAGCTAAAGATCCGGCCCTGGGCCCATGCGCAGCTTAAGATGGGATAACAGAAAGCAGACCGCATCCCTCCCGCCACCCCTCTGTCTGCCCTTCTCCCTCCTCCTAATGTTGGGCAGAGTAAATGCCGTTGCCGGCCCGGCCTCCGGAGCTGCAGCTTGTAAAGAGGCCGTGGCAGACTGGCGGAGTCATACCCTAGAACAACAAAATCCATTGGCAATAGGGAGCAGCGAGAAAGCGGCTCATTTTTCAAGGGCTTTCTGCCCTGGCCCCATCCAGGAGCCAGCCTCTCCGACTTCCCAATATTTTCATAATTAACTGAGCTGAATGTTCATAATTTGCAAACACAATAAAAAGAGCTTTGAGACACAGGGTGTGCAGTCAGAGGGAGAGTGTGTGCGATGGGGGAACGGTGCCGGGCTGAGGGGCAGGAGGGGGACGTTTCCTCAGGCAATTTACATTTGACTCAGGAAAGCTGGGAGGGTGCCCGCTGCAGTTAAGTGATCGGGCTCACGACTCAAAGCGATTTTTCTTCAAGTGTCACTGCAACATACAACCACCATGTGTTCTTTCTTGGCTCGGCTTTCCCTGCTGATGCTCCAATGCTTGGACGGGCTGCTCCAGCCTGCCCGGTTTGCATCCGGCAGGGAAAAGGACAGAACTGCGTTTTGATGCATGTGAGAGCGCTCCCCTGGCCCTCCTCCTCCTCCTCCTCCTCTCACTTCCACAAGAAGGGGCCCTCCTGATTTTTGGGATTTGGACAAAAGTGCTAGGAGTGAATGGACAACAAGGTCTAGGATGTGTGTCTCTGTACAGGAGACAGAGGCTGTGCGAGGAAAAGGAATGAAATACTTCAGCAGCAATCCAAATCACGTTTGCCAGGCTCAGCCACCTCTGCTGATCTGCCAGCTCCTAACCGAAAACGAAAGGCCTGATCCTGTATTGTTCTGCACTTGGGCTCATCCCTTACTCTGGTTTGAATAGGTGCAAAATGCTTCAGCTCAGAATTGGACCCAGGCTGGGACCCCTGGGCTTGTGAGAAGTAATGGGATTAGCTAAGGCTGGGAGCAATCAGAGCACCAGGGGAGCAGCGTGTCTGAAGGCTGTAAGTAACTGTCAGTCCCACCGTGCCGAAAGAGGACACTAATTCGGTGCTGTTTCACAGGGATGATTTAATCCTTAACCACCATCTGGATTCTAGCTGGAGGCCACCCACTCAAGCACTGACCAGCTCACGTGTTGCTTAGCTTGGATGATTTGATGTGATCGCAACCTGAGGCTGTATAGCTGTCATAGGGGAAGAAATACAAAACAGCTTCGTTTACAGAACCGAGTTCAGTTTCAACTCCCAGTGAAAAAAAAAAACAACCCCAACATAAAACCCCAAAAGAATTTAAAATACAGTAATTCTGAGAGTTGCAAAACCTCCTCTGAGTGACAGCAGTTTCTGTGGGGCACACGGTAGTGATTTATGCCTTGAAACAGGCAGCTGGCATGGCTGCAATCAGAGCCACGGCTCTCCTGCCCGCTGCCAAGTCAGCACAACACTGACACGCCAGGTCCCAATGCTTCTATCACCTTCCTCTGCCCCACTGTGGGTTTCTCCTCTTGGCGGCCAGCAGCATGGCTGCAATGCAGTATTATGGTGAAGAGGGATGCTGGACATGCTTGGCAACAGCCACAGCCACAGCTCAGCTCGGGCCATGCAGTGGGGGCGAGGTGCTGGAGGCAGTGCTAAGTAGAGAATGACACGTCGACCTTACTGCATGGAAATGCCTCTGAAGCGGCCAAGAGCCAGCCAGCACACGCCTGTGGATGGAAGGACCATGCAACACTGACTTTTCTGCTGCATTTGGGGTTTTCTTTAAGGATATTGCTTTCCTAGGCACGATAAAGCAGGACAACCTCAAGTCACTGATACCGTTGACTTGTTCTGGTACATCTTAACTCCTTTGTCGCCAAACTCGAATGTTCTCCTTTTGCTGTTTTTCTGGGGTCACCTGGATTTCTCTTTGTCCATCCTTGCAAGAAAACTCCTGATTTCATATTCTGGGTCTCAACTAGATCTCACTATCCCTGACTTGCAGAAGCTCTCCCCTTTTGCGATGCTAAGACCTGTACAGCTCAGCTAATGTATGTTGATCTTCACCTGCAGAGAGGATCTTCACTCTCAGTCTGGTGTCCCTTCTGATCTGTGTCATACCCCAACCCAAGATGCCATCAGCACCAGCCCTCTGCGCTGCCCCACCACTGGCTGTTGCTGGTTTTCCCTTAAGGAGACCTGCAAAAATGAGGCGCCTTGTCAGTAGAGGGCTTTTTGGAGGACCGCTAAAGATATAGGCGATTGCAGTCTCCAAACCCACCTTGCTTTTTGATCACCCTGATGTCTTTGTTCCCGACACCCTACTGACCTGCAGTGATGAGTCTTCTAATTGAGCTAAATGAGGTGTACAACATTCCATAGGGTAAGTAAGCCTTCGAGTTTATCAGCCTGGGTGGTAATAGAGCTAACAATGTCAGAGGGAAAGAGCATGCCTACATGTTCTCCAAGCCGTCCGGATCCGAGCCAGCTCCAGCCTAGCAGCCATCTAGCTGCATTAACGTGGCACCTCGCCCAAACTAATAAGTCCTGTGGAGAGGCGCCATGTTAACATGGCCATAAAGCTTCCAGATTGGAACAGCTTCATGGGTAGAGCCCGGGTCTGTCAGCACGGGGAGAGGTAGACCTCTTTTCTGTTTCTGTTCCTCATTTTACAATCCGATTTCAGCAGAGGCAGAAGACCTCCCAGCTTAGCCGTGCCCCTTAGCACGGGGCAAAGGTGCTGCCCTCGCAGCACTCTCCAGCACAAACTGGGAGATGTTGGGTGGTTTTACCTCCTTCCTCCCATCCGAAGTCCTGTTGCACAGGCACACACGAGTACACATGAGTTTTGGTCTGATTTGTTCAGCTTTGAAAACAAACAAATATCATTTTGGCCTGAAATAATTTGGCCAAAATTACAGATAGGAACGCCACGTCCTGATTTCTTGTGATGCTTTTGTGCTTTTCATTAAATGAAAGATAAATGGCAGATAATGACTCACTCATCTCCATCCACCTTATAAGCCCCGCAATCAAACCTTATTGCACAGGCATCTTAGGCATGTAGTGCTGAAGAAAAGTGCTTGTCAGGAGGGATAGAGAACAAAGGGTACCTGGAGGTTAGTAAATGTTTTTCATGGGTTCTGTAAGCTGTGGTTTCCTCTATTGGGGGTGTTATGTACTTTCGGCTTTCGAGCTCCTCTGTCAGACACCCAGCCAAACAAGGGAGTGATTAGCAGAGCTCCCTTGTTGAGGCTATTGTTGTAGGTATGGTTTTAATACACCCACAGTTCTTGGCACTGACGTTCATTTTCTGACTCCAGGAAATCTTGAACTGTTTATTGATTCAAAGGCAAGAAATAGAACATTGAGATGGAGCTAATTGGCCAGAGACACAATCTGCAAGTCACCCAAATAAATATTGCCATTAATTGAGCCCTAGTTTTGTGGGAGGAAAAAGTAGCCTGGTTTTAACAGCGATAATTTCTTGCAAATCTATGTTTTATTGGTTTGTTTTTCCATGGAGAGACCCTGAAGTGCAGGCTTACTTGAAGACACACTGATGTCACAACACAAGAGCCGAGCGCCCAAGCCCTCAGTTTGGTGGCTCTGGCACAGATGGAGCTTGGCCTTGCTCTGAAGAAGGATGGTTAAATCTGCCCGTGACATTTCAGTGTTTGCACAGGAAAAGAGCCCGCAGAGACCTCTGGCCCTGGCAACCTGGCTGCTTGTTTCTGCTTATGAATGCTCTTCAGTGGTAGATGGGATAGGATGTGCCTCAGATACGTGAACTGGGCGTTCACTGCCCCGGTGAGAGATGCACAAGCCTGCGTTAACCACTAAAGAACATTCTCTGCTATGTAGGGACTCTTTCTGGCCTTTTCCAGTTTTGCCTTTCCATCCTTAGAACCATCCATGGGCTGCTGCTTTGCTTCATCAAGATTTTGCAAGAGGCAGACGTGGTCCCAAGCTTCTTTAAGGAAAAAGGAGCCCATGCTTTAGTAGGCTTGTTCTGTGACATGGGGGGAAGGCATGCTGCGAAAGATGATGTTAGTGGGAACTAACAGTTCCTCTGTCCTCCCTCCACATCCTCCAGTGACTGGTACCTGACAGGAGGAGAGGCTTTAGCCCTCTGTTCCTCTTTCCCTTCAGTGTTCATGTGTCTGGCGATCAGGAGGATGGCAGAGATCCAAAGTACTCGGAAGAGGAATAAGAATAAAGACAGAGCAGAGAGCAATATTTATAATGTTCCATCCATTCTTTGGAACTGCAAGGGCTGGGTTATACGCATGAAAGCTCTTACACTGTGCTGGCTAAAGTAGCTGAACAACCTATTTCTAATTAGAAAGGACTCCTCTCTTCCCTGCCTCTCATTTTACAGCAAATTAGATATGAAATCAGATCTGCCTTCCCCGCTTCTCTGAACTCTAATGACAGCTTACCATTGAGAAACATTTTGTTTGGGCCTAGGAGTGAGGGCAGAAGCCAAGAACAGTCTTCACAGTTTGAAATGCACTGAGAAATGCTCGAGAAACTCCCTCGCTGCAGCAGCAACAAGGCCAGTGCATGGCACAGAGAGCAGAGCCTCAGGCTGAGGAGGAGAGCAGAAGAGCTGAGGATTGAGAGGGGAACCACTACTGCAGACTGAGATGCACAGGGCACAGCGATGGGTACGCTAAGGCAAGAAGAATTTACCCACTTCTTGTCTGGACCATAACAGATTTATGTCTTGCTGCTTGTCATGGAGTATCGAGCAGGTAGATAAGAACCTGCATACTTAACACTGGAAAGCAAAGAAAATGAAAATCTCCACTATCTGTGAAGAGACAGGTCTTCTAAAGCTATAAACCCACTGTCCTGTTTTAATGCCACTGGAGCAACCTCAGATCCTCACCTTCTTTAGAGGAAAGGTTTGACTGACCCCAGAGCAAATGGAGCCTGGGAGTTCTACAGAGAAACCTTCTCAGGGTTAAAAAATGAGCCCATCTCCAGGTATGTTAAGAACAGGATAAAAACCCCATTACTGCATCTTTTCAAGAGCCTTGGTAATGTGCCAGAGCTGGAAAAAAATCTTGAATTCAATCAGGTCATGGAATAGAAGGGTGGAAAAGCCCTTTCCTCCTGCTTACACTTCTGCATCATATCCCAGCTTGAGGAGACCATGGCTGTGGCCTCTCCTGGACATCAGAGTGACACTTCCTGTTGGGTACTCCCCTTTACAGATGTGCTCCACCAACTCCTGAGTTCACTTCTCAGTTCTACTGCAGAAATCCCTTAAGGTACATAGACCAATCTTCACCACAAAGAATAAAGCCAGCCCTGGAATGCAATGGCCTGTCTAATCCTGTTACTTTATTTCTTCCCGAGTGCGGAAGTCCTCTATTGTTAATCACTGTTTGATAAGCTCATATTGCAATTTGCCAATCACAAAGCACTGGCAGAAAGGGAAAGGATTTGACTGACTCTGAAAAGCCAAGGAGTGCCTCTGTTAATCTCCCTGCCATTCTTCCGGCATCCCTAAAAGGCAAATACTGGTGGCTGGTGATAACTGATGGGCGGTCAGCGATGGCAAGACACCCCTGAGCCAATCCAAAGGCCAAAGGCTCAGCTACACCTCTGGAAGTTGAGCAATCTCACTGAATTGTGTGTGATAAAGTTCTAATCTATTGGCTATAAAAACCTGGTCAAGGGAATGTTTTGGCGCAGTTGTTGAGCAAGAAGATAAACAAGATTGGAAGAGATGGGGAAGTTTCTTGTTTAGTTTCTAATCGCTTTTCCCTTCAAGGTTTCTTGAACTCTGAATCCAGTTTGTTAAAGTCCCCCCGTTGCATTGCTGCATATCAAATCAGAGAGCCTGGAACCAAGTGCAGGGATAAAAGAGCACGTGCACAAACATACACATGATGCACACACACACGAGCTGGTACTTTCTTTCAGTGGAGAGCTCTGCAGAGTCAGACTTACACTGAGAACCCCAAAGTTCAAGCAGGTGTACCCACACGCCAGCAATTCCAACACACCCCAGCACTGTTCTCTGGTTGTCCATCACCCAGTCTGATCAGTCCTCAACAACAAACTACATCTGGAGCTACTGGAATGGGATAAAAGCTATATTCCTTGGGGAATACAGCCCATATCAAGGTCTACAGCAGCATGGACAGGGAGCAGATGAGAAGGTGGGCTAGGGAACTGGAAGGAAAGAGGGTTGAATCCCTCTGAGCCCTTCCAGTGCTCTGGTACTACTGCTATCCACCTAAGAAAGGGCTTCAGAAATCAGATGAAGGACGTCATCCTTCAGGTGATGGACCCTTTGAGTCCATGCCTAGTCATCATTGCTGCCAGAATAAAGGCCTTGATGTTCCTGTTCCTATTGCCTTGGAAAGGGACAAATCCCATCCTCTCGCTGCTTCTTACCCCTGTGATCTGCTGATCGACCAAACTGCAGCCCGTCACATTGCAGACTCATAAGGGTACTGCTGAATCACAGAAACATGCCCAAATCAAATAACAGCAATAACAGAAACAAGAACAAACACTCATTTGTATGCTCTAGGGTAAGAGGTCCCCAAATGCCTTAACAAAAATAACTAAAAATCAAAATTACAATAAACAAAGGCAATATGCTTATAAAAAAAATATCCCACTTGGAGCACTCGTACCACTTAATCCCATCTGTCAATAACACAGCTGCACTGCAGGGACTGTTCAGCATCTTTCTTTATTTTTCTAGGCATCCTGGCTGCGTGTAGCACATTAAATGACTCAGAGTTCCAACAAGCGATTTTGAAAGTCACTCTCTGTGGCTGCTACATGTTTGCTTTCTCTTGACCTCACCACTCATATCTTGCTGTTGTTGCAAAGCTAATTCATGGGCTGGATCCAAAAAAGGGGGAACTGCGCTCCCTTTGGATTCTTGCATTTCTGAAGAAGTCCTCCCTGCTTCCTGTTTGCACTCTCGGCAGTGTTTCCAAAACAACATTTCCACTGCCCTTGAAAAACACAGAGCCACGCTAGGCAGGAATGCAGGCTCCAGCTCGGTGGCAGTGCCAGGACAACCCAAGAGAGCGATGTGCTGGTACAGAACTCTTATTTCTATCCATACAAAAAGAGGCTTCAGGCTTCCAGGGTCTTTCGGATGTAGGTGAGGTAGATGGAGCCTGCCAGGCTGTGGTACCAGTCTAACCACTGCAGCAGGTCGACCACTGTGAATATCTGTATTGCCTATGCATGAGGGAGACAGATGTGGAACTTCCAACCCTTTTGCACTGAGTGTTAAGACCAATGTTAAATGACAGCGTGAGCTTTTCCCACAGCATGTGCACCAATGCTCTGTCATGGCTTCTGCTGATGAGGCTAGGGATAAAACAGAACTGGAGGGAAGCAACTTTTCTTCCTCATGCCAGCTTCCTACAGAATCTGTGGCCCAAAAAAGCACCCAAATGCCTACCGAGATGAAGAGGCTTTGCAATATAAGGAGATGAAGAAGAGTATGTTCTGGCTGAGACTATTATCAGTTCCTACCTTTCTTCATTCAATGTTCCCCCACAACTACCTAATACTAAGGTCTGTCTCCAGAGTCCTTTGGAAGGCTGGAAAAATCTGGGTTTGTTTCTGGGGCAGCAAACCTGAAATCTCCTTGAGCTGCTGAGAAGCCTTCAGCTGGCTCTGGGTTCCCCTCCTTGGTGCCTCTGTTTTCTTAACGATCTTTAATCATTCATTAGTTTTGTTCATTAGATGAGAACCTGGTGAGTCTTTAATTCAGTTGGCACAAAGACGTCGAGGTTATTAAAGGAAATATCATTATCACCATCTCTGCAGGTATGAAGCAAGTCAGTTGGAACTGGCTGGGGGTTTGGAGTGGATCAGGAGATGGGAACTGCAGACACCTGGGCTGTGTAAGTGATGCACAAACTTGTTTCACAGCTCCTGCTGATACCAGATGAAAGTTACTTGGATGCACTAGAGACCTGCAGGTGATGGTTTATAATGGCAGTAGAATGAC
>JARCZZ010010345.1:0-21728 GCA_030323915.1 Brotogeris chrysoptera | reverse complement strand
CCTGCTGATACCAGATGAAAGTTACTTGGATGCACTAGAGACCTGCAGGTGATGGTTTATAATGGCAGTAGAATGACGTGTGATGAGAAGAATCAAATGTCCAGTTAGGTCTTTGCTTTCTTAATGTTGCGGCAGCGTATCTGGAACAACTTATTCTGCAGTTTCAGGAAGAAGATGGCTAAATTTCAATGCCATTTCTGCTTTGTTTTCCTGGTATCTTTTTTCTTTTGTTACAACTCAAATCTCTCTTTCACAACCAGGCATCTCCTGCAATTACAGTGTCAGTCATCATCATCCATATTACCTGGATTTCGTAATGTGTGCCTGGCACCTGGGCTGTACTTGAAAAATGTCATTTTCTATTTGCTCAAGTATGCACAGAAACGTATGCTGTGATGGATACCCGTCGTGGCTACAAACAGTTCTGGTCTAAGATAGGTATTTGTTTCTATGAAATGAAGTTGAAACAAAACCCCGCAAGTTTCAAAGCATTTCTCCGCACGTTAACTTTGTGGTGAAGGGATCAGCTTTGCCTGTACTGTAGAGAGGATGAACTAAAAACCAGAGCGATTCGGTCACTTAAGTCACACGGAAGCTGAGAAGAGGATGGAAATCTTTTCTCCACCTATATTATCAGCAGCTTTCTGTGGGCAGCTCTAAACCTCCTGCATGTGATGCATCACGGCTACCTGGGGAGAATAAGGTCTGTATGGAGAGTGCTGCTCAGAGAGTGCCAGCCCGGCCAGGCTGTGGCAGAATAGTTGCTTTGTATGAGTGGGAAGTATCCCAAAGTTTCAGGATTTTTATACACTTATAGCAGCTCTAGGGTTACAGATGCATTTCAGCGCAGTTGATTTTCCTTCGCTTAAAGGAACCTCATCTCCGTCATGCTTTTATCATTGCCATGCAAAACAATAATGGCTAATTCCTCCTCTGCCTTCGCACTCTTGAGATGTGTCCTCAAAGTGGGGTGGCAGAACCAGGGGGGCAAGGGCAGGAGAGCAGTGTGGGAAAAAGCCTTGGAAGCATGGAAGACAGAACATCTGCAAGGAACAAGATGTGGGCAGAGGGAGTTTTCCAGGAGCCATTCCTTAAGGCAATTTATAGCATTGCTGAGCCCTTTCTCCTCACAGCAGGCACATGGAATTTGATTTGGCAATTCCCTGGCCACCTGTGATTTGAGATTAAACATCATTACAATCATTCACTATGCTCTGTGCAATCAGACAGCTCTTGTTTTCCTCATTCCTTTACGTCTACCCCACTGCACCAAGTTCCACACCGCACCCGTATCACAGCCAGGTCACATCTTATCAATGGGTTCAGACTTCCCATGGCTGTCGCAGACTATGGCACTGCACTCAGAAGGGTCATTACCCTGTTATGTGTCTGCCCTTTCTATGTTGGGCAACAGCAGGGAAAAACAGCTCGATAACACAGCAATGAGTGGAATCTAAATGCAAATAGACAACAGAAGATGCAGAGTCAGCATAGAGAGTTACAGCGCTGGCATGGGCAGCATAGACTGGTGATAAATCCCTATCTTTGCTTTGAAATTAACCCTCAACGGTTGGCCTGATGCCACCTTGGTATCAGGTCTCAACATACTTCCCGCAATCCCTTGTCTGTGACCTTCCATGTCGTTAACCATTATTTCTGATAGATGTCACTGTGTGTCATTGCACAGCTCCATCAGCATCACCTGCACCAATAAACGCCTCTTAGTCCTGTCCTCTTTTAACCTGGTGTAAATTCCTCACCACGCAACACTGAATTCACACTCCCATGAAGGTTAATACGAGACATTAAATTAAGCTAATCTCTTCCCTTGCTTGCTCAAAGACTATCAAAGAATTACGATACACTTCCCAATGTCACTCTTATCTGCCCAAGGTGAGCTATTACCTGACTTTACAAATTTTCCCTTCCATTTTCAAAGGTTGATTATGAATGATCGGAGAATTTCACTTTCATTGGAGGCGGTTTATGTAGCAAAACCAGGATCGTTTTCATTGACACCTCGGAACCGAAGTCATGCTGATGGGTAGGGTTATCTGCCTGGTCCTGTCTTCTATAACTTAGGCTGTGGTTGTTACCTACTGCGTTTCTGAACACAGCCTTCTTCTCATCATCATTTCTGAGCACCTCCTGAGGCCAAAGGGAAACACCTTGGGTTGCTCCTGGCTCTGAAGACCCCTCTTTGCTTCAGGCATTGGTAGTAACGCGCCTGTCACCCAGAGCTTCCTTGTGCCTGTGGCTGAGCTCAGATGAGCACCCGTGCTGGACACCTCATGCCCGAGCCATGCAGTCATCGGGTGTACTGGTGTCGAATGAAAGAGCAAAGCAGAGATTCAATCCATGCTTAGTTTGAAATGATCTCTGGAAACATAACATGATAGTAACTCAAGAAACTCCTTTCCTTTTGGCAGTGGCAGCTCCTCTTGAAATAAACAGGTAAGTTATGAGCCTCAGGGGGATTTTAAAACCCACTTGTCCCTCAATCATTTTTCCACTTTCCAGCTACTACACAGCACAAAAAGACTTAAATGATATTTATGTTCCTGTAGACTTGGCAGCATGGTTCTGCGCTTATAATGGGCTATGTTTTTGGGGACTTGGGGAAGGGGGAGAAATTTCCACTCATTTTGTATAATTATGATACAGAAAATATTTGTAGGTCATGTTTTCGGACCGTAACTAATGTGCTGTTCAGCCCTGCCTCCTACGTGAGCCCGACACGTTTGCCCTCGTGGGGCCGGTGGGATATTTACACCCCGATGGCATTCGCAGCGACATCATTGAGTGGGCTCAAGGAGTTGCAGCTTTGGGGCTGTTCTTCATCATTCGGTTGGCTTGGAATTCTCTCTGCCATGAACAAAACAAACCACCAAGGAAAGAAACACTCCTGAAAGTCCTCAGCTCATCCCTGGGCATGTATGGGTTTGGTGGCTTTTTCCTTTCACTTTGTCTTGGTTTTTGTTTTCTGGTGTGTGGGGTGGTCAATGGTGAAAATCACAGGGGAAGAAGTACCCATGGTTACACAGCGTGGTCATATGTAAGTAAAATTTACGTCTTGCTCAGTGTACTGCTGGATGTATGATTTGGGTTATTCCATACCAAGCCCTTATTCCGTACCATTCACATCATGCTCAAATCCCACATTTTCCAATATAGCATTGCTTTTTGTCTCATATACACACACACACACACGCACACAGAGAGATAGATATCATTCCTTAGTCCATGGAATCTGCATCTATATAATCTATCTATATAATATATATATATAATCTATATTAATCTACATGATTTCCTATGTCTTGGACCTTACAAGTAATCCTTAGTTGTCTGTCAGCACGATGGGAAGAATGAGGAGTCCTGTGTTACAGGGTTCAGGATTACAGGATTCACCATCTGCCATTCAGGAGGAGTTCCAAAGGGAAAGGCCACTTTCCAAGGACTATTCCAGGCACCAAACTATGCAGAGCATCCTTCTGGAAGTCCTGATCAGCTCCTACCAGCACGAGGCAGGCCATTGCAGCCCTCAGTTACCATGGGGCAGAGCTGATTCACATGGGCAGTTCAACCCAGGAGAGACTGAAGACTCCTCTCCAAACTGAAGCACCTCCTTTCTTTTCATTGCTATACATCTCTCAGTGCCCGTTAGCCCTCCCTAACCTGTGTGAGGTGATATAATTGCCTTTCCCCTGACTCCCAAACACAAAGAAAAAAGAAATGGAGAACTTCAGGGTAAAGCAGACACCCTTCTCCATTCTCTCCATTCAATTAGCAATGCCCACAAATCCTATCCATCTGATTAAACCCATATAAATAATATCTTCCCCACCACCACCAGCCATGCCCCCAAAAGCCCTAAATTAAAACAGTTCCAGGCTTCCTTTTTTCTGTTCATTGTAATCATCCCAAATCGGTGGCTCCAACCCCTCTCAGTGGCTTCTGTAAAAATAGTTCTCCTTTACTGCTAAACCAAGGCTTCTTTATCCAGCCTCCGAGTGCACAAATGCTGCTCTTATTTACACAGAGAAATTACAAACAGGCTTTTGATTCTTTGATCCTGTGTATTCAAACAGCCCCGGGCTTCTGCTGATCCTGGCTACAGGAATCAGGTGCGTGGTGGTGGGTTACTGCAGTGCATAGAGCTCGGATTTTAATAGTCCCAGAGCCTATTTGGGCATCAAACCTTGGGAAGGAGAAAAGCTCTGCGTCCTTCTCCTGCTCCAGCGCGCTCAGGACACTAAACGTTGTTCCCTTTTATTGGCATTCGAAAATGGATCTATTCCTATTTGGCCTTCAGTTGCAGAAGCGTGCCCGGTTCTTGGCTGATCCGGGAGGCAAAGCAGCTTTGTGGGATGCATCTCACCTATAACTGGTTTAGTCGGGGTATTTTCAGTGTCAAAGACTGGAGGAGGAAACCATGATAAGAAGAATTATTTTCTTAACGCTTTCTATTTTTTCCCAAACTTTATTCCAGGAAAAAGGAATTTCAGGAATGTTCCCCAATGTGCAAAATGTAGAGGCACCTTTTTTGATGTATAAATACCAAGGTGGATGCGAATCCCTCATCAATATGAAATTTAGAGTCGATGCATCAAAACCACTTTTTTCCTGCTTACCCTCCACCTCTATGAGCCAGACACTTAATGAAGAGCTAGTATTTTCCTTAAGAACAGGGAAAATTGTGATCACAGGGATATGCTCTATGTGTTTGCCTGGGCATACGTCAATTGAGCTGCTGCAGCATTCTCATGCCAGCACAGGAGCACTGTGGTTGGGGTGTCAGGCCTGACTGCTCAGCCTTACTGGAGTCTCCTGTCACCTCTAGCATCAGTCTGTGCTGGAATAGGATCCTAGAACCAGAACAACATCAAGATTTCCTGATCCTGGGCTAACTAAGCCCAAAAGAAAAAAATGAGATAATGCTGCTAAGAAAAGGTGAGGCAGAAACAGTAAGTGATGAAAAATCCATAAGGTCCATAAAGTCCTTCCTCGCAGGTTGTTCCTGCCCTTGTTTCTTGCTTTGCTGTGCCTTATGCTGGGAACTGCGTCCACAGCAGCCCCAATGTGTCTTGCTGAGTGTGGGAGGACGGCCCAGCAAGCTGAGCTCAGGGAAAATGTTTCTCTGCAAGGTCTGGGCATGATCTTGCTGCATTACGCACAGTGTGAGCTCTTATCACTCAGCCTTGACATCTCCAGCCTCTGCTTGGGTGAGGGTTACAAACAGGGAATAGGCTCTTCCAAATCCCTGTCAGATTGCCAGGCAAGACCTGACCCGGTGCATGGTCTAGCAGGCTACTGCTTTTGCAAGTATTTAATGGAGCTTTTTATTGTTACTAATATTACTACGCTGCATGTGAGATGCTGGGCCAAATCCTGTGTTAATGCTGGCCTTAGCCAGCAATAATCCCCATCAATTTTATGTGAGCTTGCTGCTAAGTAAGGCCAGAGAAGAAGCGAGTGGGAAGCTTTGGGTTTTCTCCCTGAGCCTGAAGTCACTGAAACCAAATGGAAAGACTTCCCTCAACCAGGGCAGCTTCAGGCACGGGTGCTGAGCAGAGACAAGGGCCTGACTTCGTCATTCCCTAATTCCATCTTTGGGGACAACACGTCTGTGCCTTTGTGCAACTGAGGTGAACAGATAAAATCCTTATCCCTTATGAACTCTGTGACTAATTCGTAATATCCTATTCTGTTCTTTCCCCCCAGTCTCCTGTCTCATTCATCTCCCCTCACTCACACCCTGGCAAACCCCCTTGCTTTAGCGAGCAGGAGGACCCTGCACAGCCAGATCACATTTTATCTTGGTTCATGGATCGCTCCTTATTTATTTAAACCTCCACTGCCTCCAGCCTCAGTAACGATGCTGCTGCCCTCAGCATCAATGTCTCTGCCAATAACAACAAGCTCCATTTAGTCTGCTACAGCTTCCTACGGAGAATTGTTTTCTCACTTTACTCCTGCTCCTCAACCCTTTAAAAATAGGCAAAGCCTAAAAATTATCCCCAACAGGCTTTTGCATTGGTTCACTTTGAAACAAAGCCTTTACACATGTTTGTTCTACAGGGTCCCACTGATTTTTCCCCTTACAAACTTTTCTCCCATTGCTTTTTCAATCCCACGTCTTTTCCTTCAAGGGCTTTTATATATAAATGTGAAAGGAGAGAGGAAAAAAAAAAAAAGAAGGAAAGAAAGAATGAAATTTATTTCTTTTATTTGATTACCGGGTCCTTATTTATGCATTTACACACACACAAGGGCAGTTGCTGTGTTTGAATCCTGCAATAATTGGCTTTGGAAAAACAGTAGCTCATAATAATAATATTGTGAGTGGCCAGAATAAAAAGAGCTACTTGAATGATGGGGCAATTAATCATGCGTGTGTAGGCCAACCCCAGAGTGCCAAGCAGCCACCGAGGGAAAAATCATCTCCCCTATGTCTCCTCCTGTCCTCAGACCCACCTAATTGGTAGTCAAAACAGACTATCTCACTTCTAAATTTATCTGCCCCTTACACGGAGGCAGAGCTAAAGGTCCCATTAGGTCTGCGGTAACGGGCGCTGGTGAACACGCAGTGTTTATAAATAAACCCTATATGAATAGCTAATTCCTGGCACTGCTGCTCTCCTCAACAGCAGCCTGGCAGCTCAGCAGCACCGAGGAGGTGGAGGCCGTGGTTTCATCATGCAAAGTGCTCAGCAGTGAGCCTGGCCTCCTGGGCTGCCTCTGCTTGTGACGGGGCTGCCCCTGGTCCCCATCAAACCCAAGCAACTGTTTGCCTGCCTGGGTGTGGAAGTCCTTCCCACTCCGGCATCTGTTGCTTTGCCTGCAGATCATTGCTCTGTAGCGAGAGGAAATCAGTGTCCTCCTAAACATACTGCACTGGGATGGGAAGAGAAGGCAAATCCTCCTTTAGCTGCGGTTGTCTGGGGGACAGCCCGTGCATCAGCAGCTCTACGTGAACTCGCTGCAGCTCATCTGCCCCCTTCAAGTGCAAAGGTCCAAATGATTCTGGTGTTTGGAGACTCGAACTACTCTGGAGGATGATGACACTTAAGCTCCTAAAGTTGCCTTGCGTACTTTGCAAGTGTTACTTGTGCCATTTGGGACCATGTCCTTGTACATCTATCTGTTCAGTCATAGGATATGATTTCATGGCTGGGCTTGAGCTGATCTAAGCCTTTTGCTGCTGAGAGGAAAGATCCTGCCCTGATTTCTGCCTCCAGTCCTACTGGCTCCTGTCAGCTCAGCTGCTCACAGGACCGTAGCCAGGTCTGTGAGCTGATCCAGCTGAAAGCCAACCCTATTAAGGCTGAGAGGTGGGAAGCTGGAGCAGAGAAAGCAACTGATCCATTTGGGGTCCTCCAGATCTTAATAGGATCTATAAGCCATCCAAAATATTATCTTGCTGGAGACATCAACAAGCCTCCCTGCTCCAAGTGGATAACTATTGTCTTTTACATTGGAATCAGCACATACATGAACCTGAACTCTCCCAGAACTCCAAAGAGACAAGATCAAATACCTTTTACTCCCAGCCCTTCCTTTTCACAAGCCTCATTTATTTATACCACAAGCCAGAGCTCAAGTGCCTTTGGCACCACAAGCTATATGAGCTCTTAGCTGTTGCAGGCACAAAAGTGATAACCTGACAGCCAAGCTGATATGGGGTGAGCTGTGATTTATAGGGGCTGGAATGAATCTGCGCTTTTCCCACCTTGGGTATGATGCACCACTGAAGTGGTGTTACTGAGTCTAGGAACCTAGTACTTCTTAAAGGTATTTTAAATGCAATTTCCAACCATGATTTCCCATTTCACATAAAGACAGCAACCTCTTTGGAGTGTTCATTCAACAAAATGGTGTGGGACAGAGCGTTCTCCTTGATTATACTGTAGAAACAGTATAAGTGGAGTAATTCAGAGGATCTCTGAGCTTTATACAGCGCATGTTGAAAAGCTTGCTCCAGTGTGAAAGCCCTTTAAAAATAGAGGCTGTATATCCGAAGTGAGCCCACCAGAAAAGAAAAATAATAAAGAAAGTAGCTTTGAAAGGCTGGGCAAAGGTCTGGAGGAGCCACAGTTTTCCTTCCCTGCAGTAAAGCGTGGCTAAAACAACACAAACTCCTATGGCTTACTAATTTTTCAACCCAATATTTTCATATAATTTGTGTGCTTTATAAGCCCTGGAAAACCCACAAGAGGCCACACATTTCTGATGTAATCGTCTTTGAATTCAACAAAGACCATTACCATGTCAATGAGGGGGATGGTTTCAAAGAGCAGAGGGTGGTTTGCAGAGCACCCAGAGGGGATTTTCACTGCAGCTACTGAAATAATAAACTCCTCTTTCCCCCTCCCTTCCAAACTTTGGCTCCAGCTGGAGACATTTCAATAGTTTAGCTCTAATCACAGATAATTCTTTTTTTATTGTGTCATTTTGGATTCTGTTATTACACACAACAATTGTTGCTATGTAACGAGACCATGGAGGTGAAGTTTTAGCTTAGGTCAGTTTGAGCACAAACACTTTGCATTTTGGCCATTGAAGATGATGTATGTTTGGGGTGGAGGTTGCCTTTGTTTCAAGGGGCTACTCCACAGAAATGGCTCTTCTCTCTGAGCTTATCCCAGTTTTTAGGGTGTCTGTGAGGTTCATCACTTACGCGTCAAATGGCCAGCCACTTCTGCATGGGGGTGTTTTGATGCATGAGAAGTCCCACTGGCTTACACTGAGCTATTCAAGATCCAAAATATTTCATAGGCATTCAGCCTTTGTAAGTTTAGGACCTCAGTTGTGCCCTTCTCGGAGGCTGAAGAGAAAGGAAAGGCAGGAGGTAGGAACACCATGAGCAGACAAACGGCATCACAAACTGCTACCACTGTAAGGTATACAAGAGCATCGAAAGAAAAAGGCTTTGCTGCGGATCATCACCTTGAGCCCAGCCCCTTGCAAAATGCGTGTTGGTGAAATAGTCTGAGTACTTCTTCCAGGGCAAAAGTTACCAGTTGAAAAGAATAGCTCAGGGTGAAAGAGCTGAAGAGTTGGATCTGTGGCTAATCACAAAGAAGCCTAAAACCAAGCACTGATAGCAACACGAAGAAAATAATCCATGTAAGTGCTTTCCCTGCTGCTCCCAGAACACTGATCTCTCTCTTCCGGATCTACTGGCCCATGAAGTGATCACAGTGATCCAAGTCTGAGTTTTGTCATGAGTGACCTCATCCTGTTCCCTCTGCAAGCGCTCTCTGAAGCTACAAAGTCAGTGAAGGTCCAGATCACAAGGAGTTTCCAAACAGCTGTCAAAATGCCTTGGAGAAAGGGAATAAATCACGACCAGCAATCCTATCTCTACTGACTCTGGAAGGAGCCTAGCCACCCAACTCAGCCTAGATGCTGAGGGCAGGATTCAGCTGCTGAACCAGAGATGTCTATCACTCTTTGAGAGCCCTGCGGTGACCAAGATGTGTCTGGGGGGTGGTAAATGTAATTTAGGAGGTCACACAATCCCTATGATTCCACAGGAGATTCCAGACCTTTCCAAAGCAGCTGGACAGCACCAGAGATACCCTAGCAGTGAAATCCCACCCACTTTATTGCTGGTTGAGCAGAAGTGCCTGGGCCAGGACCGATAGTCACACAGAGACAAATCTTTGGGAGGCTTTAGGGGAGGGAAGAGCATTTTCCTCCCATTTTAAGAAGACGCCACTTGTAGGGCTGAAAAACTGAGCTCGCCAGAGCATAACCATTAAGGGTTTATTACAATTGAGTTTTATAACACGCATTCTAATAAGTCCTTAAAGAATGTGGCTGTATGCAGTAATCATTTCATAAATATTAATACAGCATTTAGAAATGGGGCCTTAATTTAAAGTGTTACCTTTTTATTAGCAAGTGCACGGTTTAATTACTGCAGTAAAAACAGAGATTAGTTAAGCTTTGCTGCTGTTCTATTACCTGGGAACCAGCACCAGCCCAGCTTTAATAAGCAGCTTCTGAGGAGGTGAAATTCCTCTGGCTAGAGACTGAGGGGGGAAGGTTTGCCACTGGAAACTGACTGTATTCTTTAACAAGGCTAGACTGTGGAATAACTTCTTCTTGCTGTCTGCATTCTTGTGTGCGTGTGTGTTAATTCACACACGTCCCCAGTTATTTCCATTAGGGATTGACAGGCTGGTTCTGAGCAAACAAACAGAAATAAAGCGCGAGGATGCGCGACCGGCATTGGTGCTAAACTTGAAAGGGTTTGATTTCTTTTGGGTTTTAAAAGCCAATTCTGAGAAAATATTTACTCATTTTTCCATGTTTTCGTTTGCAGTCTGGGGTTGGAAGCTCCTTTTTCTTCCTCTATCATTTTTGGGTCAGCAGATAGAGCTGGGGAGGAGGCAGGACACCAAGTTTCCATCCTGAACTCTGCAACCGATGTGCTCAGTTGGAGGGAACAAGTCAACCTTTGTACATCAGTTTCCCAATGCACTAGATAAAAATAACAATCCTGGAGTGATTTATCCTGGTATCGTTGTTTGGAATATGGGCCTTGGGAAGAGTCAACGGAGGCCTCGGCAGTAAACTGCATTTTGAGCTAGTACATTAGATGACCTGATTTAATTACTGCTTACTTCAGAGCAGGGGAAGACACCCCACTGCCTGAAATCCCAGGTAACTGCAAGCACCAGATTCCCCCTAAAACCAAATACTGCTCAGAGACACCGGATGTGCAGACACTTGCAAGGCACCGCCTTTTCAAAGAGGAAGGACAATCCAAGCAGATGTGGGATGAGAAAAGGGGAAGGAGAGACTGTATCTGTCCTTTGCAGGAGCAGATTGCAAGAGCAGCCTGCTCAGTAACTGCCTGAGATCATTCAAGAGGTCTGTGGCTATGCCAAAAGCTGAACTCATGTCCGTTTGGTCCATGTCGAGGAAGATAACACAAGTCGTTCCGTGAATAAGTGCAATGGTGAAGACAGCTATGTAAAAGCAAGGCAGTTGTAGTTTCTCCTGCTATTTGCAACCCTCTTAGTCTTGTGATTTATGATGTTTCTTGTTTTGCAGACCCAATGTCTTCTGGCCAATACAGATTTAAACATTTGGAGCTATATGCAAGTCACACCCTATCTCTGACAGACACATTAGTGATCACAAAGCCTAAGCTCTCCTCTTACATGAGTGTGTGTGTGCGTCTTTGGCAAGCGCAGAGCTGGGAAGACAACAACCACCTACAGCTGGAGACCTGAGGGAATTCTCAGACTTGGGTTTTGGAAACAAGGGGAAAAAAACCCTTTGAATCATACGAATGTGGCAAAAACCAGAGCAAAATGAAAGCTAATGCAGAGAAATCAGGACTGAAGACAACTGGAAAGTGGAATCCCAAGAGGAGATGTGACTAATGGGGGATGAAGAAAGAAGAGAGATCTTCTGAGCTGCCTTGTGCATCCATCTCCTCTAGGAAGAGGGCGTTGGTAGAGCCTTGTGCTATCAAGGAATGACACAGTTTGGTTTCTCCTGTGAGGAATTGCACAGGGAAAAGGAAGACAAGGAACAATATGAAGGGACTGATGCTGGACCCATGGTAATACCAAGCATTCACGTTAGACTTCCCTGTTTGGATGCAAGGGGGGAATCCGAGCGCTGTCACCTATCCAGCTCTTTTGCACCTTACTCAGCCAAGCCGAGCAGCATTCCCAGCTGTGACACATGGATCAGTACTGGATGTTGCCATGGTTAATTTCACAATTAAAAACAAATACAGCTTATGTTGCAGCCCGTGTTATAAAAATAAATGAAACTACTTTGCATAACAGCATAATTAGGGCCTAATTGCCAGCTGGTCTGTTAAACCATACATGAAAACAAACAGGGCTATAAATTACATTATTAGAATGCTATTGTGGCTTGGGGAGATATTACACCATGAGAGCTTATTCTGAGGATCACACTCTAAACAGGGCAGACCCAACCGGAGCACAGCCTAAGCATCGCCCTCCTCCAATTGTCTTCCTCATAACCTTGGGGATCATTCAAACAATTCGTCATCATCTTCTTTCCACTTGAGATCATCCGTGCACCCTTCTCCACAGAAGAGCATCACAAAAGACAGACGTCGCTTTCCAGTGCGAAGAGATGCAGCAAACAAAACCCCATGGAAAGACACAGATACAGAAAAGGAATATATACTTTTATATCTTAATTCTTAAAGAGGCTTGGAGTGGTGCTGGACCCAGAGCTCTCCTGGAAACTTCGCCTGATGTTAAAACATCATCCATCGTTAAAGCTGAATTACATTTTCAGCATTCATATTTCTGCTTCACTGTTTTCTGCTGGTGGCATTTGCTATTGGGTGAACAGTCGGACTGAGCCTGTCTGGGAAACCAAGGCATGATGCTGAGCATCATCTCTAATAGAACCTTGTCTGTAAGTTATTTGCCTACATGCATACAGGACACACTGGAGTGCTACTAGGATGAGAACTCAGCCTCTGCTATTAGTGTAACTTCAACTCTTTGTAGGTATATCATATACATGTGTTGAATTATCCGTAATAATCGAACTTCCCACAATGACATTAGACACAAGGGCAGATCCAGGATCTGGCTTTGCCATTTCCTGAAGTCTCTTCAACACTTAAGATGGGGAAACAGATTCCAGCCAAAGGGATTCAGAGCAAAAGGGAAAAGAAATGACTATTTGAGGCTGCTCCAATGGCATCAGACAGCAGTGAGCTCTCTTTCATTCCACAGCCTTTGCATTAGCTGAGCCCGTTCACTTCTACGATGTTTTGCATTTTTACAGCACCTTTCACTGGAATATCCCCAATCCCTTCCGAACAGTGGGTCATATGTTGGTCACATTACCAATAGCTGGGCCTTTGGCTGAGTGTGGACCACAGGGTTTGGCTCATTGTGCCACTCGTAAGACGTACCTAGGGAGCTGTTTGTTAGTGCAGGTGAAGGACCCCTGAGATGGAGCGTGATGGTGCACAGGAATGTTAAATAAAGTTTGGGAAGGAGACACTGGCAATACCAGATTTGGCTCGTAACACTGAGGGGGAGTTTAGACTTTACCCACAGACCCTGCTTTTCAGCAACCTGTTAGCAGAGACATGGTCTCTGCTAGCGTGTGTTCATGTCTCCGATTAGCAGAGATGCACACCTCCACCAACACAATGCCCAAATCCCAGTCTCCATGTTAACTCCAAGAACTACCTGGCACATCACCCTCATCTCATGCCCACACACAATCCGCTGAGACTTTTCCACTGCTGCCTTCTCCTTCCCCTCCCCTGACCAGGCTGAAGATAAAATACAAACCTTCTCTACACACACAATTACCCCTCCAACACTCCAAAATTCTTTTTTTTCGCTCCAGAAATTTCCACCAGTCTCAGTGATTCCTGATTTTGGCTCCACAGAGGAGGAGGAATGCGAGGCTGCAATCACTGCCATTGTGGGAATGATAGCAGAAGGCAAAGCCCCACTGGCTTTGGGAGCAGATTGTTATTGCAGCAAGTTACGCTGTGCTAACAGAACCCACTTTGTCAGGCAGCCACAGTGCTGGCAGCCTCTTCCCCCTGGTTGTCCTGTGCCAAGCCAAGGGGCAGCCCGTGGAGATAGGCCATTTGATTTACTTCACAGTTATTTCTTGCAGGATGAAGGAAAACTAGAGAAAGGAAATTAAAAGCAGACTTGGATCACTGAGTCAGCACAGACACACATGCTCGCTGCCTGCTGGGTCATTGGTTGGCACTGGCAGAGCTCCACTGGGTGGAAGTTTATAGACTGCATTATAAAGCCTTTTGCCTGGAGTGGTTATCATGAGAAACGCAGGAGCAAATGAATCCAGGCACGATGGGAAGAGTGCTGCGAGGATTAAGGAGCCCTTTGTGTCACCTTTTAACTACTGCTTGTTATTTATAACAAAGGAAAATATCAGGGGGCAGAACCTGGTGTAAATCACTGTAACTCCCCCAGCCCTCCCCTGCTATCTGCAAGTGTTAAACGCGCAGCTCTGCTTCCCCGGCTGTTCCTTTATGCACCAGCAGCCCTCAGCCTTGTGTTCCACATCCCTGCGCTGGGTGGGGACTGGCTCCCCAAAGCAGGGTCCATAGGAGGATGTCTTTCCACGCTGAAAGAATGACAACGTTGTGGCCAATGGATTCCACATTCTCTCTGGTGTCCAGCAACGAGCATCTTCCAGGGCAGCAAGGTTTAAGGACAGGGGTTTAAAGAACATTTTGCATGAGCAGAGTAGGTGGTACCTTATTTCACATAGACCAAATGTATGTCTCACATCGCACTATCACCACTCCAGGTCCTTTTCCCACAGCCTCCCCAACTTCTTTTTCCTTCATCCCTTAGGCAACAGATCTTCCTGGAGTCACTTACACAACTGGTACTCAGTTTTCCCCTTGCTTAGAGCTACATCCATCTGCCTGGAGATGATCTAATCTCCTCGCTTTCAGGACTTCCAGGCAGGAAGGTTTTCCTGGGGATCGATACTATTTGTACATGAGTCTTTTTAAGACCCATTTTCCTTAGAGCAGGAAGCATTCCCACATTTGTACTAGGCACTTTCTGAAGAGACATACTGCCATTCACGTTTGTTTTCTGTTCTCTTTGGCTGCCTCTCGATGCTTTCGTCCAGAGCTGCGCGTCAGCGGTTCTGGCAGAAGTGGATAACTAATAACTTTGGAAGGTCCTATTTCATGTAAAGTTTATCTCCCTCTGACTGACAGATAAGTGGACCCTTTCCAAAAGCTTCAGGTTAATTTCCCTGGTTCCTGATGTCCTCTTATGTCAGACCCAAGATTTATTCTCCTGCCAATACCCAGAAGGTTTGAATCACAGAATATGCCTGTCATGCTTTACCTCTCCATCAGCTTTGATGGGCATATGGGATACTAAATGGGCATTTTCTTCCTTGGGGAAAAAAAGGGGACTTTATTGTGATCTGTTTGCTCCTCACTTAAAGTGGCATCTGAGAGACAGGAGGGAGAGAAATGAGGGTGGAAGGAAGTGAAAGAAAGATGTGGAAAAATTGAGCAGAATTGAACACAAAGAAGATCAATCAAGGATCAATAAAAGTGAATGAAAACAGGGAAAATCATTGGAGATCTTGAAATATCCCATAGAAGAACAACAGACATCAAGCCTGCTGAGAAGTGATTTGAAATTACAGCCCTCCCATGGAGCAAAGGGAATACAGAAGAATATAGAAAGTGGATGTGACCTCAAAAAGGATTGATGTGTGTCCCTGTGGTGATCCCACTGCTGCCAGGTTCACATCTGGTCTCATCCTGCTCAGGCAGGAGAGGGCACTCATGGAAGACCCTGAAGGGCAAAGTCTGCATCATGTCAGTGTACAAGGCTTAATGTCAGCGTACTGAACTCCAGTTTTAAAGGATTTGCTCAAACAGAAATTCGTGGGTGAAATCCTTTGGCCTGTATTCTGCAGGAGCTTTGCCTGGAGGGTTTGAGTGGTTCCTCCTGCCTCTTCTATCTCTGTTCTAGGAAAACATAGGTGAAGCAAGAGTGATAATGTCCCTACCTGCTTATAGCTTATCCTTGTGCTCTGCTTCCCTGCTAGGGCTCAGCAAACTGAAGAGTAAGAGATGTGAGACCTCTCGTCATCATCCAGCCACTGTGAGCCCAATAGAGAGCAGCCACAAACCCAGAGGATAACCTGGAGCCACCGTGCGCTCACTTCACTGCCCACTTAGAAACCTCCGCTGGTCCTAAAGCAGCTCTTGAGAGGGGAACACAATACAACAAGATAAAGGAGAGAGCCAACACCAACAGAACATGCCTACTGCCAACATTTCTTCATCTCTATTTTTCCAGAGAAAGAAAATCCAGACTAAGCACATAAATGGACAGGACTTACTGAGCTCAGTCATTTTTCTCCCTCCCATGCACCACTTCGGAAAACAAATAGTTATAAAAAATAGAGAGGTTTTTTTTTGCCTTTTCAAACCCAAGGCCCGCATGCAGAGGAACAGCAAAGCTTTAAGAGCTACATTTTTTGCCTTTTTTTTCCCTGCTGTAATTATGGTCTCATTAAGATTCCAATAAAAAATAGTCAAGAAATCCATTTTTTTTTTTCAGGGAAAACAGCAGTGCCCACAGTGTCTCGCTCCATGTTACGCTTTTCAAATATTTGCATTTGAAATTCCTCACTGCAAATAATTCCAAGCCAAATGTAAATATAACACTTAGATTACTCCCAGAAGAACATTCTTTTGACCATTAATCCCTCCAATTCGGAATCAAATTTTTCCCTCTCTCCCTTCTTTTTTTTCCCCCTTTTCTCCCCAGGACTGTAATTTCACTGTATTGACTGGACCCTGCAATTTGACAGGCAATATATATATATATACACACACACAAATATATATACGTACTCTTGTTATATATATATATATAGGCTATATATATATGTATCTTAGTACCCACTGGAGCTCGCTTTGTCTCCTTCGCTTGCTTTGTGTCAGCCTCTCTGTCAACTCCGCTCTTACCCAGTCCATGGGGGAAGAGGTCTGTTTGTTATGACAGAATGACAGGGATGAGGTTCTTGGCAGGATATTGAGTGGATGATGAGCTTCCAGGCATAAAAGACAAGGTGCGGTAACATGCTGAGCCCTAGCAGGGAAGCAGAGCACAAGGATAAGCTATAAGCAGGTAGGGACATTATCACTCTTGCTTCACCTATGTTTTCCTAGAACAGAGATAGAAGAGGCAGGAGGAACCACTCAAACCCTCCAGGCAAAGCTCCTGCAGAATACAGGCCAAAGGATTTCACCCACGAATTTCTGTTTGAGCAAATCCTTTAAAACCAGACCAAATCCTGCAGTGAGGACCCCACGTGTTAGAGCTTCCACCACCTTCCTAGTTAACTTGTGCCAACATCACTTCTCTTCACCTTCCAAAATGAATGTGCTACGACAGACTGTGCCCAGTCAATCTCTTGGAGCTGATGGTAACTGGGCTCCTAATCCAGGTGGGATGAATCCACACCTGTGTGTTTCTATGACCAAGGATCAGTAAGAAAAGGGTCGGTTTCACCCTTCTGCAGCCAGCTTCCAGCTTTGTGTCCATCTGACCAGCACTCCTCCAGGACAGGAAGAGCTGGAGCTAACTCCTAGTACTGTTGTGGCTCTCTCTTGGGCCTGATGCACTTTCACATTAAAATCCTGAATACGATCTTCTCATCTACTCTTCTCCAGTGAATCACAGAATCATAGAACGGTTAGGGTTGGAACAAAGCAAACAAAAGAAGAAATAGGGGAGTGATAACGACAACACTCAGAGCACTGCACAGATTCCTTTAGGCAAGGGCTAGATATCATTCAACGTATAATATCAACCATCTCAGCTATCATGTCACTGCGCTTTCAAAGGTGCAAGAAAAGTTTTCTCTGACATTTGAGATGAGAACTGATTCAAAATTCATTGAATGGATCTTTTCTTTGGGTTATTTTTCTCTTTCCCTTTTTTCCCCTCAATTGCATTTCATCTCGTGTGACCGCTTCATAAGCCACCACATACAATGAACTGGAGCCTTCTCCAGGCTGAACAAGCCCAGCTCTCAGCCTCGTTCCAGAGCAGAGGTACTCCAGCCCTTTCCTCACGATGGCGATGCTGAGGGGGGATTTGATGCTGAACTGGAATCTGGGTCTCTTACTGATGGAGCAAAATGAAAGCCCTGATGCAGAGACTTCAACGTAACGTGTTTATTAGTATTTGCGTAGTGTTTTGGTCATGGCCCTGTCCATGGAGGGATTTGAGTATTTGAACAGAGCACTTCCCCAAACAGCAGCTGGCTCCCACAGCCAGCACTGTCGGAGGCACATGGACAATGCACTTCTATGCTGCACTGCCATGCATTTCCAGGCTTTCCTCTTCCAGCCCCCTCGCCTCCCACCCCTCAGGAAGATGGTTTATGAACTGTGTACAAACGTTTTCATTCAATGGGAGGAATGTTGTTTTCCTAAAATCAGGAATTAAGACTGGGGCTCATTTCAGGAATTAAGGTGTTAAGCCTCAGGAATCCAGCTGCAAAGACACGCAGCATCCAAGGTACAGAAATGCCAACCGGCAGGAATCTGGGTGCGGAGGCTGTGCAGTGTTAACTGGGTTTTTTTTCTTAAAGCTAGGTTTGTCCTGGTTAGTGGAAGGCATTTTGTGCACTCTCCTTGAAGCAGCACTTGGAAAAAGGCCCTGGGGGACTTCTTTCCAGACCTTGTATTCATTGGAAGCAATTGGGTTGTATCATCCCACTTTCCCCATCGTTTTTTTTTCCCCTGTGGGAATTGAGTGTGGTGGTGTTGGCACACAGCTGCCTCCCACCTCTGTGCCTGGGGTGGAATGCAGGGAGCACAGACAGATCATCCCAGGAATGCAGTGGGTGTTTCCTTGGGTCTTGTTTCTATGTTTTAATTGCTTTAGAAATAATAGCAAGCGTGATGAAAAAGAAAAGATAAAAAGTTGTGAAGTGAAGGAGAAATTAATTTGTAAGACAATGGAGCAGACTGCATTGCCCTGAGCCAGGCAAACCCAGTCCTGGAGTAGCTTTCTCCACCTCCCCTGCTTCGCATTTGGCTCGATGAGTATCTCCCAACTGAGCCTACGCATCTCTGCTGACAAACCTCAGCCCTAACCTGCATCTCCCACCCTCGCTCTGATTATGGACCACTTGATGACAGGCTGATGCATCCTCAGTCTGGAGCTGCCGTTTCAGACCAACATGGCATTGCTAACGTGGTTCAGCCCTGAACCATGCACAACTTCCCCTGGCACTAATTTCCATGAACAGAAGCTGTCAGTCAGGATTTGAATCTCTTCATCTGCGATGCATTTTGCATAAATTACATAAAAATAGAAGAAACATCTTTAAGAGCATCCTCCCTGTTTATCTGTTTTGCTTTTGGGCCTCCACTGTATCGCAAACTATTAATCAAAATGAATTCCAGCACATAACTAATCAGCTACGCTCAGAGCCACAGTTTAAATACATTTATAAATGCACCAAACCTGCACTGCTAAATCACAGCAGCTTTTCCCTGCAATACTTGGTCAGGATTTTAGGCTGCTTTCTCTATGCAAAGGAAACATAATCAGCCTCTGTCCTTGACATGAGGGGAGATGATGGGATCTTAGGAGGCTCCCTGAACCAGAGAGAAATCAAAGCCATTTCACTGGCCTCTGATTTAGAGACACAAATGTGTGTTTCAGATACAATTGCAACATTTGCCATGGAAAGCTGCTTGGAAAAGATAAACTTTACAGTTGCCCCATCACTACAAAATGTATTCATTTATTGTCAGCAGCAAAGATTACCCCTGTACACAGAGTCCGAAAACTTGTGCCCAGCTCAAACCTCCCATCCCCAGCTGGGGCTCTCCCTTTATCCCACTGTCCATGCAGCTGGCTTTCTGCTCCAGCAACCCTCTTCCTTTGCTTTGTGTGTTTTCATCTGGATCCCTAATGGTTGCAATGAGAGGTAACCTAAGGGTGTCACAGTCAAATTTGCTCTATGAATTTCTTCAAGAGAAGAAATCTGCAAAGGGTAAGAGCATTGGTAAGAATGAAACGAAGAAAAATGGAACTTAAGGCAACCACCAAGAAAGAAATGTTGTGAGCAATAGGGTTTCTGGAATTTAAAGTATAATATGAAAGCAGAAAGAGTAGACATCACTCAGAATTTACTGCAAGGCCAATTGTGGGATAACTTTATCCAGCATCATGCTCTGAGGACCACACGTCCCAGTCCAGCCTGGCATTGAGTGCAGCACATGTGCTACACTTGGAGTTCATTCCGAATCTCAGCGAAGCTGACAGGTCTTGTGGCAATGCTTGAAATGAAGTAGGTGCATGAGCCCTTGGCTGGAGCGAGTGCATCAGATTGCTCCTGAAGGCTTCTGCTGTCTGGAGGAGTTCGGCTCGAGGTGTCAGTCAGTGGAATAGGAGAAGCAACTACATAACTGGCTGTGGTCAGACAACCTCCCTGTCCAGGGCAGTACAGTGAGATCTGCAGGGAGAAAACCTCCTCTATTGACATCCTGTACCCTTACAGCTCACCGCCAATACCCTCCTTTCCAAAATAACTCCAAAGCGGGGGCTGTAGGGAGTTGCAGGTCGGATACCCCAATGCTCCTCTCAACCTAAGCCTTGGCCAGGCAGCAGAGCTGCTTCACAGAAGTAGGGTATCTTTTGATGGACAGGGAGAGCTGGAAACCTGAGCTGTCCATCAGATCTCCCAAGGCCTTCAAACACCTCTCTACCAGCACAACCTTTCCTCCCTACATCTATAGCAGTAAGAAGGCCACAAAACTTTAAGGCTCGGGATTCCCAAGGGAGAAAGGTGGAAGGGAGCTCACCAGTTTTAGCATCACCCCAAGCGAAGGCTGGTGGACAGGAGGAGGCTCCGCTGGGGCAGCAGACTGTAAATCCAGTCGTTTCCAGAGTTTACTCAACAGTGCAAACAAAAATAAACGGGTGTCAGCTCGCCTGCTTAAAGAGGCCATGAAAGGTGACACTGTGTCACTAATCCCTTGTTGCCATTCATTAAATACATCCTCTAGGCTGTTAATCTTCACACCTTCCTTTGGGGGCCACCAGGCAACAAGCTGGGAGGTCTTGACCATGGCAGAGGATGGCAGGAGATGCCTAAGGTCAGCCTGAATAAGCAAAACCAAGAGCACTGGAATTGTAATAAGATCATGTGTGAAGAATGCATGCTAAATATGATCATATTAGCTGTGTTATGAGAAGCAACCAGGAGTCCAGGGAAGCTGACAGAGGATATCCCGGAATGCCCAGCGAAACTGGATAAGCCCAAATCCCAGATGTGGTATTTCTGTCACATCACGATAGCACACATCCTTGGCCATGCTGGGGACAGCAGCAAAGGTGGGGAAACATCTTGGGCTAGCAAGAAGCCTGTTCACAATGAGAATGGACCTCTCTGGCCGGCCTGCAACATAAAGCATCCAAAGAAAGGAAGCAAACATGGATTGGCTTCCCACAGGAAGCAGCTGGAGGAAGGACTGGCATTTCAGGTTGCATCCCAAGCAGCCCTGCACCTACAAGACCAGCTAGGCTGCCACAGTATGATGGGAGAAGAGTAGACACAGGGATCCTCATATACCCTTCAAAGGTAGGATAAAGGCACTCTTCACCTTGCCCGAGGTTACATCTGGATCAGAATTAGCCTCATGTATGTTGTCTTTTCCATGGCAGATCTGTGACATATCCTTATTAGTATCAAATCGGAAATGCAGTAGAGCAGTCACATCCCATGGCATAAAACAAGCAAGGGCTGCCCTCAAGGTTGGGATGAGTGGGTCAAACCCAGCAGCCTGGGCACAGTGCTGACCTTTAGGGGTGAGATTGGGTTAGAAAAGGTGGTGGTGTGTGTTGTGCACTGAGATACTGCACAAAACTGGTCTTGTCTTAGCAGCTTCAAAGGCTGGGACCTCTACAGGCTGTGCCTTTTTGGATGTCCTTGGTGCCAGATGTGGATGTGCGCTGCTGCTTTCCTCACCGGGCTGCACATCCAAACAAACATGTAGGCATTCCCCGCAAATGCGTATTGCTCTGGGCTGAGCTAATTGGGTTTACATAAAGATAACAACCAAACAGAAGGCAGGATGTGGGAGCCTGGCTGTGGCCCGCCCGAGTGATCCCTGCTGTCAGCATCGTGTCGCATCCTGGGCAGGA
>JARCZZ010010343.1:0-13977 GCA_030323915.1 Brotogeris chrysoptera | reverse complement strand
CCTGGCAGTGCTCAAGGCCAGGTTGGACACAGGAGCTTGCAGCACCCTACTCTAGTGAAAGGTGTCGCTGCCCATGGCAGGGGTCGGAACGGGGTGAGCTTTGAGGTCCCTTCCAACCCAAACCAGTCTGGAATTCTGTGATTCATGAATTAACTGGAGTAATGAACCGGTGGCACCTCAAGAATGGATTTTACAGGGAGAAAACATAAAAGCTGTGAGGGGATGGACAGTGCCCGCAGCTGATGGGATTTCCCTCCTTTTGCCCCCTTAACAATAACTTTGATGTCCTGAGCCTGTGTTGTGGAGCCCCTTGAGAGTTGGGATGGGGAGAACTGGAAGCATGAGAACCCCGCCGGCTGAGATAAGAACAGTCAAATAACTCGAGTACAACACTACTTTTAGTAAGAACAGCAAGGGAGTAACAAGGGAAGAGCATGGCTGCTATTCTCCTGCTGGATCGGCTCAAAGAGCTGCAGGAGCAGCAGCGTTACAGTGGCGGAGGTCCGACTCGGGTGCGTTCCGTTCTGCTGCAGGTGATGACTTTTCCTGCGGCAATTCCTGCCTCAGATCCCGTTGAACACCCCGGGCGCAGTGGATCCCCATGCCCTGCATCCCGCAGGGAGAAGCCGTGGGGTGTCCCAAGCAGCCAGGGGCCTGCGGCATCCTGCTCCATGGACAGGGACCAGTGCTCCGGATCTCAGGCACTCGGGAGCCAGAGGGCCAGACATCAATCCACTGTCCTTATGACAGGTCCCCACTGGCAGTGACTGGTCGGGATCCGATGCTCAACCAGCTGAAATGAGAGTGAGGACATAACAGCAATGACAGAACAGCAAGTGCAGAATGAGCCAGGAAATAACAGAATAGCCAAGGAATTACCAGCAAGGAAATAAGAGCCAGGGAATAGCAGCCGAGAAAACAACAGGCAGGAAACAGCATCCAAAGAAAGTCTCATCAGTCCCTACATGGCCCAAGAGCTTAAGTCTGGCGCTGGCATCGCTACCATCACACTTACACTATGCCACGCTCACACCAACTGTCCTCCTCTTCGGAAGCCTCCTCATCATAGAGCTCGGCCAGGGACTGCTGCTGCCAGGCGTCGAGGGGTGGCTTCAAGTACTGCAGCCACGGGGGATCCGGCCCCAGTGAGTCCTGAGGGGGCCGGGAGGGAAGGGATTGGGAAGATGAGGAGCGGGCAGGGGGCAGGGAGCGGGCAGAGGGGGGAGCTGGCGCCTGCTCCCGCCTTTACCTCATCGTCCTCCCAATCCATGTCCTTGCTGCGGCTGCACCACTTGGGACACCGGCCCTGAAAGCACCTGGAAGCCAGCGGGAGCAGAGGGATGAGAAGGGAGGGATGAACTCCTCCGGTGCTGGGGGAGACGGGGGGGGGGGGGCGGTGGGCAGGGCTGGGCACTGCTGCAGCAGAGCCCGTTGGGGCAGGGCAGGGCAGGAGTTACCGCCGCAGGCACCGTCTGCTGCTGCCTTGGGACCCCTGGGCAGGATTCTTGGCACAGACCTGGGGACGGAGACAGAGACTCAGAACACGGCGGATTCCTCATGGAACTCCGCAGCGCGAGGGAGCCGGAAGGTTCTTGCTCCAGCCCAGAACCTTCTACGCCAGTGCAAGGCTGTGCCAGCAGCCGCACCTTTGGGGAGAGCCCCCCCCATGCTTCCCTGCCCAGCTCCCCGCTGCTCCCTGCCTCTGGAATGACCCAGAGCTCTCCTCATCTCGGCCTTGTTGATGTCTGCCTTTCTGCTCTGCACAGAGCTCTGCAGGGTCCCCCCCCCCCGCAACACGCACGATGCCTTCTAAGGACGTGAAAGCTCATTTGTCTCTTTGAAGAAGGGCCCCAAAGGGGGGTTCAAACCCCGTGAGCACCATGGGGCCCCTGCCCTGTGCCCGGGCACGGCCCTGACCCCCCGGGACCACGGCACCATGCGGAAGGGCTGGGTATGGGCCCTGGGCAGGGAACAGGGGCATTGCTGCAGCAATGAAGGGTGCTGCAGCAGAGCAAGGCCAGGACAGGAGCTGGTGAGGGGATGCTCGGGGCGAGGGACCGCGGGATAAAGCCCGGGAAGGGCTGATGGCAGAGGCTGTGATGAGAGGGAGCCGCAGCCCCCCTGGAGGAAGGAGCTGCTGGGAAGCTGCACAGCAGAGCTGGGACAGACCCTGGCAGGAGCCAGGACAAGCTGCTCCCAGCAGCTCTGAACCCCTCCGCGCTCCGGGGTGCGGGTACCACAGCAAGCTCCAAGTCTGGGAAGACATCTCCTGTGCTCCCCAGCACACCCACAGGCATCCGCAGCAGCACCCGGGGCCCATGAGCACGGGGAGAGCACCCCCAGCCCCTGGGAGCTCCAGCCCCTGCGCTTGGCTGGCAGGGCTCTGCCAAACGAGTCCTTGGCTCACCTTGAAGCAGCACAGCACCACAAGAGCAATAGCTGCGATGAGGCTGAGGATGGTGGACAGTGAGAGCACCAGCAGCAGCCTGTGGTCAGAGGTGTGCTTGGCCATCTCCTGGGAGAAAGGGAGAGCGCATCAGGGAGGGGAGGAGAGGGAGAGGGAGGAGAGGAGAGGGAGGAGAGGAGAAGGAGGCCCCTTCCATTGCCCCTGCCCACACAGGCACACGCAGCAGTGCTCCGCTCTCTCCTACCGTCTCTGCAGCTTTGCTGTCCACCTTCCTGGCCTGGAGCTGTCCGTTGGGACGCGCGGTGCCGGAGTCCTCCTCCCGCACGCACTGCTCCAGGTCAGAGGACTCCGGGTCCCGCTGCCTCTCCCGCAGCAGCCTCAGGAGCATCCCCGTCCTCGAGACCATGCTGGAGCAGGCGGGCTGGAGCTGGGGCAGGCTGCAGTCCTCGTGCGCGGCTCGAGCCACGCGTGCCATGAACCTGAGCATGGTTTGGTCTGGCAGCAGCCAGCGCAGGTGGCAACTGAGCAGGGAGTCCAAGAGGACTCCTTGCGTGGCCGCGCCAGCCGGGGCGCTGGAGCTGCCCGGTGCTGTCGGGACAGGGGGTTCCTGCTCCCTGTGCTGCCCGCGGGTGCTGGTGCCTGCAGGGGCGGTGGGTGGGCTCCTGCCCCCAGAGGACGGCTCTGCTGCAGTGCTGTGCTCTGGTGCGTTGCTGGCAGCAGGGGGGCCGGTGTTTGCCAGCAGAGCAGAGAAGAAACGCTGCATCCTGCTCAGTCTTTGCTCTGCCCCATCCTCTGCTGCTGTGAGCTCTTCCTTTCCAGGCTCCATGCCCACTGCCCTCTCACTGTCCCGCAGCTTCTGCTCCTTGTTGGTCCCAGCAGAGACCAGAGCTGGAGCTGGTGCTTCCTCCTGGTCTTCTGCCCCCTCCTCGTCCTCCATCCCATCAGCCGCGTTGGTTTGCTGGATGGCATCGGAGTGATCGTGACTCCAACCAGACTGGGCCAGGTGCGGGGCCTCTGATGGGTACGGAGCAGGCGGCTGCGCTGCAGGAGGGGTGGGTGCTCCCCGCTGGCTGGAACCGGGCAGGATGGTGCTGATGTTCAGCCTCTGGGCTGCTTCCCAAAGGGTGGATTCCGCCTGGGTCAGGTCCGGGTCAGGCTCAGCATCGGGGCTGCTCAGGCCCATGACAACCGCGAGTGTGACGGTTCCCTGCTCCCTGAGCAAGGGCTCCTTGGGCTGGATCTTCAGCATGGAGCTGCTCTTTCCCTTCCCGGGTGGCACGGCTCCCGTTAGGAGCCCTGGCGTCTGTGCCAGAGGAGCTGTAGCACAGGGAGAGCACATCAGTGACAAGAAGCTTTCTGCCCGACACGGGCTCAGAGGGTTCGCAGTAGGTGGGGGGCACGGGCAGGGCTGTGGGGCAGTTACCGCAGCGGGCAGCACCGGTGCTGCAGACGCTCGCACAGTCAAAGCTGAGGGTCCTGCACGGGGTCTCGGTGCTGTGCTTGTGCTGGCAGAGGCAGCAGGCCGTGTCGTTGGACAGCGTGCTAAAGAGCAGAGGTTGTGGCCAAACACTCAGCATCGCCACCGCCACCCAGGGCAGCGACTCCAACCCAGGCTGCGCACAGAAACGCCTCGGGGTCTGCTTCAGCCTCTGCTGCAGCTCTGGGAACTTCCCCTCACCCGCACTGTCCCAGTGGGCAGTTTGTGGTGGGGGGTTCATTCCCCACGCAGACCCCTCGTCCCAGCGGTTGGGATCTGCTGGAGCTGGGAGCCGGCCCCTGCACACTCACAGTGTTTCCAAGCGGGATGTTCCCAGGAGCAGCACGAGCAGCGTCTGCCGAGTCACACGTGTGGCACCCAGGTCCCTGCAAGGGTTTCAAGACACACGTTACATTGGAGGTGGTGGCACGAGGCTCTGCTCCGGGAACAGGCCCATCCCTGCTGCTTGCGGTGCTGGGCGCGGGGGGATCCGCTGCTATCTAATCCAGGAGAAATGATGGAAACCCCTCTGTCCTCCCTGCTCCCACCCATGGCTCTGAACCAGGAGGGATCCTGCACATCCCGTGGCAGACGCATGCAGACGAGCTCAAGTCCGTGTCCCAGCTCCCTGCTGGCTTTGCACCCGGGACACACCAGAACTGTTCAGCCTTTGCCTGGCTCTGCCGCTGCCTCCAATAGGATAAGGGTGGGAGAAGGGGGGGATTTGCTGCCGGATCTCTGCTTTCCTGGCCACCGCGCACCCAGAGACACAAAGAAAGATCCATGTTAAGCTGTTCACAAGGAGTCTGTACTTACAGATGGGTGACTGAAGGCAGCCTGAAGAACCACGTGTCCTCGATAACAGAGAGGGGGTTATGGCTCAGGACCCTGAAATGAACCAGAACCCCATGTGAGCGAGGGTGCAGGATGGGAGCGGTGGCAGGGGCTCAGCGCTACGTGTGTGAGGAAAGGCCTGGGATGAAGGCTCCAGGCGGGGGCGATGCTGATGGGCAGATTCACAACATACAGCAGGTCCTGACTACCTCCAGCCCAGAGAGCAAAAGCCCACAGGTGCTGCTCCTGCAAATCACAGCCTCTCTTTCTTTCCTCCTCAGCTCACACCTTCTCGTGGCTTCCCTCCACCAGGACATTCCCTATTTTCCCACATTCCCACTGTCCATGAGCTTTGTCTCTGTTCCTGCACCCGGGCAGGCAAAGCCGTGGCTGACAGAGCTGTCAATCAGCACTGCTGCTGCTGCCTGTTTGGGGTAAGGGGTGAGCAGAACACAGTGACAAGTGCCACTGCCCTGAGCTCCCCTTAGCCCCTGGAACACTCACAGTGTCTGGAGGAACTGCATCCCGTGCCATGCCTGGAAGGAGTCGCTCTGGATCTCGGTGAGCAGATTTCCCTCCAGGTTTCTGGGGAAACAGGAGAGCCCCGCAATGACTTGGGTCTGACCCACAGGGAGCTGGAGTGAAGCAGCACTGCTTTGTAGGAAACAGCCACACCCAAGGTGGAACTGGGAGGAAGCTGCCATTTTCTCTCCTGCTGTTTGTTAACCTGGGCAGGGGAGGAGATGAAGTGCACGTGTGCTGCATCTCCGCCTGAACTGAGGAGAAATTGGAGTCCTTGTGCTAAACCCAACAGGAGCATTTTCCAGCCCAGAAGGGTCTAAATGCAAACGGCCTTCAGCAACCACACCAGGAAGAAACTCCCATAACTCACATGGTCTCCAGGAAAGGCAGGTTCTCAAAAGCACGCGCCTCGATGGCCTGGATTTGGTTGTAGGACAAATCCCTGTCAACAGGAGACCACGAAACGGTGATGACATTTGCACTGTGCTGGTTCCTCCCAGGTGCTTTGTCACTGCAGCACAGCCGTGCCACAGCTCTCATTTCACGTGGGGTTTCTCCCTGGCACTGCTTTGCAGTGGTGGGTAACCGGGGCTCACGCTCCTGAGCCGGGGGGCTGCGGCTCAGAGAGGTTCTCCCAGCTCTGATCCCTGCAGGGGTATTTCAGGGCTGATTTTGCTCTCTGGTAACAGAGGAGGTTCTTTACGCACACCCCAACAGCACCTCTTGTGTGAGGCCTCAGGGACCGGCTGTGGCCAGCATGGGGCCGTTTCCCTTAGCTCCTAAACGTCACATCCCTGCACAGCCCTGCTCTGATGTGCGCAGGAGTCCTCTGACCTGGCTCTAGAAACCAAGAGGTTCCTTGTCCCAGCTTGAACTCGCTGCCTGGGCTCCTTGTGTAGCAAACAAGGACAGAGGAACCTTCACTGGGAGCGTCTCATGGGCTGCTCGGGCAGAGACCCCAGCCCCATGCTGTGGGTGAATGGGAAGTGCCTGCTCCTCTCCATGGGCGATGGAGAGAAGCTGCACCGTGAGCTCATCCCAAGGCGGCTCTGGGGCATCTGAGCTGAGAGGAGCGAGGTTTGCCCTGGAGGAGGTGGCCCAGTGCGGGTCTGTGCAGGGAAAGGGCAGCAGCCGCCTCCTCTGCTTGGACGGGGGGGGGGCAATGGGAGTGCAGCGCGTCCCTGCGGAGCCCTCCCCTGCACCCAGACCCTGCTCTGCTCTGCTGCCGCCGGGATGCCCGCAGGGATAAAGCCCTTCCTGGGGCGGGCTGAGCAGCGGGGCCAGGGCAGGGGGAGGCCGTGCCCCGCGCCATGGGCAGGGGGTACCTACAGGTGCCTCAGCAGGAGCAGCCCCTCCAGCGAGCGCCTCTTCACTGCCCGCAGGCTGTTTTCCCGGAGGACTCTGCAAGAGACGGACGGACACGGGTGGTGGCACCCGCGGCTCTCGGGGCAGTGGAGCTGCGGGGAGCAGCCCTGCAGCAGCGGCACTGCAGCAGCGGCACTGCAGCAGCGGCACTGCAGCAGCGGCACTGCAGCAGCGGCACTGCAGCACCTCTCCGGGTCCCGCCGGGGCTCGGCACACTCACGGCGGGAGCACGCACTTGCTCCCGGGCTGCTGACACTGACTGCAGCCGAGCACGGGTTCCACGGGCCCAGAGACAGCCCCGGGGGGCGGGAGGGACACAGCCCAGGGCGCTGCTCGCCATGGACCAGCTCTGGGCATTCACAGCCCTCCTTGCGGAGCAGCTCGGCCTTGGTTGAACGTGGCAAGCACCGGTGCGGTGCTCGTCACAGCCTCGGCCGGGCCGCCCGGCGGAGGGATGGGGATCCCGGAGCCCCCCGTGCCATGTCCATACTCACAGCTTCTCAGCCCACGGGTATCCCTCCCACGCCTGCGGGGAGATGAGGGCGAGCGCGTTCCCAGTGAAATCCCTGCGGAGAAGCCATTGGCAGCGTCACCTCCAGCGCAACCCCTTCCCCTGCCCCAGGGCTGTGGGGCGGCAGCGGGGCCGGCCTGGAGCTGCCCCTCGGTGCTGCCCATCAGCCCCCCAGACGCAGCGCGTCCTGAAGCCGCTCTCGGGGGGCACTCACAGCACGGAGAAGGGCCGTCGGCGGGTGGCCGGGGGCACGCGGGCCAGGGCAGCACCGCTGCAGTCCAGGCGGGGCCCGCGGCAGCGGCAGGGCCCCGGGCAGAGCTCCAGGGGCCGGGCCAGACCCAGCAGCGACAGCAGCAGCAGCGGCAGCAGCGGCGGCAGCGGCAGCGGTGCCATGGCGAGGCAGAGCCTGAGCGCCTTCGGCAGCGCAGGAGACGCGAGGCTGCGGATCCAAAGCGGGAGCTCCGCTCTGTGACAGCAGCGGCTCTGGGCCCTGCCGGACAGACACAGCCCGGGACGCTCCGCACCCCACAATGGGGCCGCACCTCACAATGGGGCCTGAGCGTGCGTCCCCCCCGGCACCGGGCAGCCCCTGCCACTGGAGCTGCGCGCTGCCCGGCAGGGGCCGGGAGCAGACAGCGCATCGACGGCAGGAAAACGGCGCCGCACTTCCCTCATTCCAAGGGGGATCTGAAACCATTCCCGTGGCTGTGCCCTGAGCTCCCCCAGTTTTCCATCAGAGAGGTTGAAAACTCCGAGCAGGGCTCTGTCATCCTCGTGACCTGGGGAGCTTGATGCCCCTTTCCCATCGCTTGTGCTGCCCCTGAGGCTCATTCACCACTCGGGGTTACAAGATTTGTCTTAATTTGGTGAAAAAACTGTTTGAACTGAGAAAGAATCTTTGCTTTACATAGTGATAATGTCCCGGTTACTTAGAGCTGGGGCTCAACACGAGATGTGGCCTTATTTCTTTAGAAGTGACTTCCCTTAGAGAAGTACATCTGTGCTGTGCGCTGTGTGCAAGTACCACAGCCACTCCTGCTGTCTCCAGCTTCCTCCTGCACACTGGGGCTGCCTGAACTGTATGTAGGGCTCTTGCAGGGAGGACTTGTTCCTTTTCGTTCCTCTACAAGTGCTCTGCACATCTCTTAGGCTGCCTAAATAATAACCGTGCAGCTAAGCTGGCATCCAGATATAGCCGACCTGAATAAGTTGACAGGAAAACACTTCCCTTCTGAAAACTCCGTGTTTTGGGGCTTATTTTTAGTAACACCAGGTTTATTGCCCATTTCTTTCACTGTTACTTGGAGAAGATGAGAACACCGGCTCTGACGCACAAATCACTTCTCAATGTTAGACTTTGATTCCCCATCACACGCTGCAGGACTTCGGGAAGACAAAGCTCCACTAATTAGATGGCATCTCCTGGCTCATCATCAAAACTGAGATCAGACAAAACTTCTTCGTGGTCAAAGTGTTCCAAAGACAATTCATTGATCTGTGAAGAGAAACGCAGAGTCGATTTCTTGCTCTACAACGTATTTGAACTTCGTCTCTCTGCACCTGCAAGCAGGGTGGTTTTGAGGCAGCCTCCCCAGAATTTACCAACTCAAGAACATTCCCATTTTGGAATGCTTGAGATCACAAGGCAATGAACCCAGGGGACAGCCAGCAGCTCCCCTCCCAAGCAAGTCCTTCTGAATTCCTGCCTGCCCCGATCCCTGTCAGGCTGGAAGGTGCCTTGTGGAGAGAGCATGTTGATTCACCTCCACACACCATCACAAGGGAAGTGAGACAGCAGGGGAGGTGAGGGATGGCTCTTGGGGTAAAGGAGAGGTCTGAGAAGCAGCAGGCTTTCTGTTTGACTTCCCTGCTCACTTCTCTTACGGTCAGCACGTGCCAGGTCAGCTCTCTGTGGGTTTAAAAGAGGTCAGATAGAAGGGACTGCAGAGAGGAAAATGCAGAGAACAACGCTGCAGGAATTTCATCTTCTCAACTGCTTAAACAAATAATCTGATGGATATGAATTACTTCACACGACAAAATGTTCCTGGTTTCCTCCTAGGAGAAAAATAGCTTTGCCCATGGATACCAGGTTATCCAGTGTCACCAAATGGAGTAACGGGTCATGAGGTTCCTCAGACACTTCCATCCATGCTCACAGGGCGTGTGGATGCATCATGTGAGAGTGATGCTTGCTGTCCAAAGACCATCGTGTCAGTGACCTCCCTGGTAAGCAGCAGTGCTTTCAGGCGAGGCAGGATGCAGCTCCTCTGCTCACCCCTGCCTGTGTGCAGGGGCTGGCACCCCGCACTCACCTCACTGAGCACGAGGATTCAGGTGCTGCTGTGGTACTGGGGTGTTTCTGTTTGCTGCATGAAACCACATCCCTCAGCTACCTGCAGGGATTTCACACAGCTTTTCACAATCATTCCCTCTGTGGAAGGCTGTTTATGAAGCGCATTTCCACATGGGCAGATTGAGTTATCTAAAAACTGATTGGAAAAACCGATTTGGTTTAACCTTCTGTGACTTCACTGCGATTTTCACTCAGATTCTATGCTCTGGACACTGTCATGTGGGAGGCTTGTCAAGCTGTACCCTGACTTCTCGCTTTCCTCTAGCATTTAAAATACACCTGCATTTCTCCACAGATACACAATGAAGTAGGAGTTTTAAAACCTGAATGTGCTGTGCAATCCCAAGATGTAATTAATTCCTGGGATTTAAGTGGAGGTAATTGCTGCATAGAGGGATGTCAGAGGTTGTAGCAGTCGACAGCTCCATCTCCAGTCCCCAGGTAACATACGGGCCCTGTACAAAAGCTGAGCACCCCCTGCCCTCACCTGCACAAGCCCCTTCAGCTCCTCTTCTGTTAAGCAGTCAGTGGGCTCCTCCTGGGAGGAACTGTACTCCACGGCCACTTTCCCATTCTCTGAAACACAACAGCAGAGAGGCACAGTTGGTTACTACCGTGTGCAATGACAATAAACCACTCCTAAACTCCAAGTGGGATAATTCTGCCTCACGGTGGCTTTCAGAGCGAGCGGCTGGTCTGAACGAGTGTGCTGCTTTCTCTGGCCTTTCTCCTTGCCTTCTTTACAGCAAACCAAATGGCTCTCACTGAATGGAGTGGAAACTGAAACTGAGGAAGCAGAAATCCATGGAGAGATGGAGCACGCTAACTGTCAGTCTCTGTGCATGTGATGGATCAGAAGGCAGGAAGCACTGCAAAGCATCTGAACCCAGAAACCCACCTTTCAAATGAACACCTTAATGAATCCAGGGGAGGAACGTGGCACATGAAAGGCTGTAGAATGAGGACGGTAGCACTGAGCTGATCCCATCAGGATCTGTCATGATAAGTATAAAAGAGTAAAGTACTCAGATACCACATAAACAGGCATCATCTAAAAGCTCAGAGAGCACAGGACCTGGAAGCCAGAGGAAGCAGAACTAGCAGCAGTTCCTGGGTAGGCTCAAATCCAGCTCCTGCAATTAGAGACTCAAAGGAGACAGTAGCCCCAAAGAAGCAACACTAAACACAGCCGTGGGGCACAGACATTTGTTGGCACCTGACTGGCTCGGAACTGGCACAGGAATATGCCAAGTGCTGCAGTTCAGTTCACGTCACCCCGGAAGCACAACTTCCTCACATCCTTACCTGGCATGCACATGTAGTGTTACAAACCTCTCCCTGACAGCACTTACACCCTTGGAATTTGGAATTTCAGTGACTAGCATCAAAACAATCTGACCTCCCGTGGATCTTCCTCTTGCTCACACAGCTCATACAGTGTGGAACCACTCTGCTAAATCATTACAGACCACGCAGAGGGTTCATTTTACTCGAGACCCCCCAAGTCTCAACGAATCCCAAGAGAAGTTCAGAGAAAATGGATTTGTACCGATGATCATGAAAGTTATAACATCAGCAGCAAAACCAGCCCTGTGTTTAATACAAAGGGTATGCCTTACCTAAGACAATGAGGAGTATCTTCTGGAAGGCACTAGCCAGAGCTCTCCCAGCTGCGAGCTTCTGAACTCTTCTGGTTGCTGTGAGCAACTCGAGAGAATCTGAACACGACAAGCAGCATGTTATTGACACTGAGATGATGCTCTGCATATGAAGCACACCGGCTACATTCTGCAAACCAAACGGCTTCACACTGCCGAGAAAGCTGGTTATGTTTTGGGGGTCGTTAGCAGCACCCTCGCAGGGGTTTCATGTGCCAGGACATGACAGCATGTGATCCTTAGGCCTGTGCCAGGCGCCTGCCCAGGGCGGGAGGCAGCGCAGACACAGGCACAGAAGTGGCTGTGATGAGGAATGATAACGCTGCAGGCAAAAGGGAGAGAACAGAGGGTAGGAAAGTGATAGCAGTGTGAATCAGGGAGGGAGGAGGCATGCTCAGGATCCCTGCCTGCATAGCACAGCAGCTCAGACCCTTGCCTCCAGCTAAATTCAGACCCACAAACTGCGCAGGCAGGACTGATCGGTGTCTGTGGTGGCTGCTAAGAGAGACTTCCAGCAGCACCCGGAACATACCTGCACTGTTCTCTATGTCTGCCTCTGCCAGGGCGGCTCCCCTGGTGCACACCCCGTGCTTGGGCAGTGTCACCTCCACAACACACAGGTATTTCACAGGTCGCGTCCTTCCCAGTTCCTCATTCTCACCACCGAAGCCAGATACATTCTGCAGCTGTTGGGAAGCCCACAGATAATTCATTTGGATTAGACAAGAGGGGATATTACGAACACTTAGGGCTATGCCTGTATACTACACACCTTCTCTGCCCAGCATGGGAGTCCAAGGCAGAAGCTATGGACAGAAGCAGAGCAGAAGCCAAGGCAACTGTCTCCTCTCCCCATGCTTTCAAAACCCCCCCATTTGTGGTCTGAAATACAGCTCCTGTAACTGTCTCTTATTTGGTGTTTTGAGGAGAATTCTTCTCATTCCACTAACCAGTACAATTAAGTAGAGGACGAGGGGAAGGATGATGGGTGTATATAAAGGGCTGCTTACTGTGATGATGCGACTGGACCAGCCGTTAAAGCCAAGGTAGTGGTTGGCCAACTCCTGGCACTTGTTGCTGCTGAGAGCGAGGACTTTTTGCTGAAACCCCTTCTGCTTAGTGCAAACACAAACCTGTCCAGGAAAGAAGAACCCTGCTTAGCCAGGCTTTGCTGTAAGGTGCCCACTACGATACCACTGACTGCTCTGGGAGAAACATCCCAAGGTAACCTATTTCTTGACCACAAAGAATCCCAGACTGGTTTGTGTTGGAAGGGACCTTAAAGCTCCTCCAGCTCCAACCCCCTGCCACGGGCAGGGACACCTTCCCCTAGAGCAGGGTGCTCCAAGCCCCTGTGTGCAACCTGGCCCTGAGCACTGCCAGGGATGGGGCAGCCACAGCTTCTCTGGGCACCCTGGGCCAGCGCCACAGCAGCCTCTCAGTAAAGGTGAGGGTGACTGTTAAACATTCTTATCTCAAGTGTTAAGTATTTTTTACCCAGAAACAGGCCCTGAACATTATTCCAGAGGATGGATGCTGCCATTTTACTGCTTCAGCGCTACCTGGGAGCCAGTGAGGGGGGATCGCTGCATGGAGATCTCATAGCAGCCTTCCAGTATCTGAAGGGGGGCTATGGGGATGCTGGGGAGGGACCCTTCATTAGGGACTGCAGCGATAGGACAAGGGGTAATGGGTTCAAACTGAAACAGGGGAAGTTTAGATTGGATATGAGGAAGAAATTCTTTCCTGTGAGGGTGGTGAGGCACTGGCATGGGTTGCCCAGGGAAGTTGTGAATGCTCCATCCCTGGCGGTGTTCAAGGCCAGACTGGACAGAGCCTTGGGGGACATGGTTTGGTGTGAGGTGTCCCTGCCCACGGCAGGGGGGTTGGAACTGGATGAGCTTAAGGTCCTTTCCAACCCAAACTATTCTATGAGTCTATGATTCTATGATCACCATGGTGGGAGCCACAAGGAAGCATCACTGACACCACCGAGTGTTCCACGTGATTCCACTCTGCTGCTGGAGGTGCTGAGTCCCGCAGGTTTCACTTGCATGTTCTGCTTACCTTCAAGGGAGACTTCTGAAACAGCCTTTGCCCATTGCACGCGCGCTGGGCTCTGCCGGCATCTCCAGCTGAATAAAACTTGATAACAGCGCAATAGCCAGGCCCTGCCACGGCGGCGTTCCTGCGCGCTCGCACCGAGTAGAGCGGCCCGAACCTGGAAAACGCTGAAAACAGGGAATGCTGAGGAAAAGAAAGGGAAAAAAAAGGGCTTTTGAAATATCTGTGGGTGCTGGAAGAGCTGAGCCACGGGAGGACTCTCACAAGGCCTGATTACCTAGGAAATGAGGGCAGGTTTTAGTACTGTTTAACAGGAATAGGCCCTGGAACAATCACTGAGGCTGAGCATCTCTCCATAACAATAAGCTCAACTTTGCTGGATCTCTGCCCTTATGTTCAATAGCATCCAGCCTCTGCACTGGGGGGGCAAGCCAAGTCAGACATGAGGTTTCCTGCCCCGCATCATCCCCATTCCGGACCCCCTTTGCTCTTCACCATCCTTTGGTGGGGAACGCTTTGCTGGCAGATGATGGGGTCTTGCCCCACCTTACACTGGGATCTGTGCAGTTCTGCTGCAGCGCGGGGGGGGGGGGGCCCAAACGGCCCTGCGCTGCCCTGCAGCCCGAACAGCTTGGGGACACGGAAATAGTAATAAATCCCCAAAGACAAAAGATGGGATTAAGAAACGCACTGTTTGCATCCACCAGCACAGAGAGGGCCTTGATGGATGCTGCGGGGGGCCCCCGACCCCGCTCCAGCACAGGGAGGGCCTCGATGGACGCT
>JARCZZ010010340.1:0-26771 GCA_030323915.1 Brotogeris chrysoptera | reverse complement strand
ATCGCCCTGCACAAAAAAAAAAAAAAAAGAAAAAAAAAGAAAAAATATGAACCAATCAAAATTGCTATTGCTTTTATTTCATTAATCTGGACACCCATATTTTCATGTTATTTCTGTTTATGACTGTCTTCAGGGTGCATTTCGCAACAAGAACTAGTTTCTTTTACATGTATGGTTGGCAGCAGTTCCTTCTAGGTCTGCCCAGTTAGGATGGACTACTTAGCTCCTTCACCCCATTCACCTCTGTTATTTTGGCTGTCATTGCTTCCTTCTTGAGAAGCTACTGCATCTGGTAATTTACCATGAGCAGTAAATCCTTCCAGTGCTTTGACTTGCCTGGATTTTAGATGTCATGCATCCTGTTTTCAGGACAGATAGCTGGACTTGAACCAAAATATGCAGTAGTAAGTGGCTGTGTGAAGGTAAAAGAAAAGAGCCAGAAGCTAAGAGAAATCACCTGATAGTTCCAGTCCTTGGCTGTATCAAAAGGTGGATCCCAAGATGGATGTTCAGAGGAGTAGAATTTGAATTTTTTCCAAAGCTTTTGGTTTTGTTTAGTCTCTAAGTCCCTATAAGCTGAAGTATTATTACAAGCTGAAGTCACTATAAGCTGAAATACTGAATCATGATCTTCCAAACCTAGATCTTTGGTCTAGGAGAAGACATCATATTTTTTAACTTCCCCATAAAGGAATTTGCAGTGAATCAAAGAGCAGCAAACAATAGAGCTTAAATTCCTTTCCATCTGCATGCCACCTGTCGAGTCTCACCACTCCAGTAGCCAACTCCTTCCCAAGCCAATAACTCCCAGGCTGGCGCTGAAAGATCACTGCTGAGTCAGTGGATGCAGCTCTGGATCAGACACATCCGCTGAGGAGGTATTTTGCCAGAATCGGACGTGGCTCTGGTGCACAGCATCCCCTGCCCCGTTGCGTTTGTCTTGCCTGCCCGCTGCAGTATGAGGCGCTGGCCGCCACATCAGATAACCTGCCAGAGAAACTCTATGCTGTTTTCAGGATGCCATTTGCTTTTCAGCAGCTCACAAGCTGCAGAAGCACATACCAGGGAACAGCAAAGACCCTACAGGTGGGAAAAGGTCTGTGCTCAGAGTCCCCAGCTTCAAGTACCATCTACTGTGCTGTCCAGACCATGCACTGGGAGAGGCTACAGGTGGAACTGGGCTTGCAGAGCGCTCCAGTGCCTGTCAACAGGAGGTTCTGCAGCAGTGTAGAGAGGGTTCAGCAGCAGAGCAAGAGCTGGAGGATGAGAGGGACCATGTTCATAGCTGATGAACTCCCTTGCAAAGAGTATACAAAAACGCTACCTTGGCCACCTGGAAGCCAGTGATTGCTCAGCTTTCCCTGCTACGCTACCAACATTCAGGGCTGCAAAGTGAAAAGTCAGCAAAGCTCTTGACCCTCACTTCTAAGGAGGGCCAAGATCTAAAGGCTGGACATGGGATTTTGAGGAGGAGAAAGTGTTGTTCCTGTATTATTCATTAGCTAACCTCTAAACTTAAGGCCCTGAAGTTTTCCACTGAGGCACCCACTGAAGCCTAGCTGTGCTCCACACTCACGGTGGCTGTCTCTGCCAAGTCTGATTTTGCACGTTCACTCTGTTGAATCTTCTTTGACCACTGCAGCCCTGGTTTTGTTCCTAGGCTTTCTCTAGAGCCTGTAGGACCAGCTGTGTCCTTGAGTTGTCTGGCTTTGGCTGCAGATGCCAAGATGCTTCAAACAAGAAAAATTATCAAGCGGCACATTCCAAGCAAATCAAAAAGCAGCTTGGTTTCACACAATGCATAGTAAGGCTTTTTTCCCTCTCAATAGTGTGGAAATGAACATCAATCCAAAAAGCAATGGAGCATATTCATGAAAGAATCCAATCCAATCCATTTGTGAAAAAATCCAAGGCAAAGACACTGCATCCCATTCCAGGAATTCCTGATCCGGTGTAGATGGAAGGGGGATTTTCTTCATACTGCTAGGAGCAGAGAATTGCTGACAGCTTCAGTAAGTGATTAATTGATCAAGGCCAGCTTCCAAGGTACAAGAGAGTGAGGAGAGGAAGCTTAGATTGACTTTTTGGTGATCACTGACCACTTGAAGACCCCACACGGATCGAAGGATGGCACTTGGATCCATGCTATTCTAGGCTGATGCATGTGCATCTTCGCTCATGCCAAGCATAGTCTTATTCTATAATTGCATACTGTGCCTGTAGTGCATTAAACCATAAGAGCAGAGATCTGCTCAGGTTTCTCTGGAAAAGCTTGCTATGCTGGGAATCCCTTTTGTTGTCTCAAGTTCAGGTTTGATTTTTGTAAATTCTGATGCATTAGATGAAGTTCAGAGGATGATCTGTAATTATGTATGGGCTTTGCTATGAAATTCTTGGCTCTCACAAAACCAATACCATGGGATTCATGACCGTTAATCCTAGGGAGGGCAAGCCCATAAGAGAAAGGCCTTAGACACTGGAAAGTTTAGATCTTGTTGCAGGGCAAGGGCTGTTTGGGAGTATGCAAGGTTGAGACAGCTGTATATGTGTGTGTGAGAGAACACAGATGCAAAAAGTTACCTTTTTGCCCAGTGCTTCTCAGCATGCACAGAAAAAAATGCAAAACAAAGGGCCTCCAAACACTGCTTTCATACTGAGAGACATGGAAGTCAAGCCAATTTCTGGATAACTTGGGAAACCAGTGCTTCAAAGAGGTTCCCTCCAGTCATCTCTTCTCCATCTATGGTGTGCTTATTAGTCTCTTCTGGAAAGAGCTGAGTTGTCCTCAGTCAAAGGACTTCTTTCTTCAGGGAACTTCCTTTTGTGTTTGAAGTTGTGTTTGTGTCTTTGTTCAGATGCAAGCAAGCTTCTTATAATGCTGACCTTGAACTTCTGCCATTGCCCTTGACCGTTTCATAGGCTCAAAGCTTTCCCTTGACTATCTGCTGCTCCAGTATCTTAAAGTATCCACAAGGCATGTGCACTCAGCCCTGACACTGGTGATTGGCAGCACTGTACTACAGGTTGGTGTGGTTGACTTGGATTGCAATTGTAAGCAATTGAGTCAGCTGGCTCTGCACATAAGGGAGGTAACCGCATCCAAGGGACACCCAGGTAGCTTTTGGGAGTGGAGAGGGGATAAGAAAGGACCCATGAAGGATCCATGGTTAGATGAGGGAAGCCCAGTCATTTCTATGCGCCTCCACAGCCCCTAATGTGGGCTAAAGTTACCCTGTCAGAAAGTATGAACAGCTTTCACATAGCAGAGGGGCCTTACACTGTGTCAGTGCTTCACGTCATGTGGTCAAAAGGATTTAAAATTCTTGGGTTAGGTGCTTTAACCATGAGACACACTTTCCCACTGACAACAGCTTTATTTTTTCTAACTTCTTCATAGTACTTATCCAGAATGACAGCGATACTCCTGTTTTACTGACCTGAAGAACTTACCACTTTCAGTGGAGTGTTAGCATGCTTAAATTATATGTACGTGTCTTGCATCTTAGTTATAGTTAAGCCAAGCAATACATATTTACCTCTTTTCATCTCTTCTTTTCTTTGCTCCTTCTTGCTTCTTGTACAAACTTGTATCTATTTATGATGGTCTCTCTGATGACAAGGTGCCCAGAATTAAAAATCAGGACTGGCAGTCCTGTTGTTGCTGAGCTGCTTAGAAATGGAAGTGACATGATATCGCTCCATTGGCTGTATTTTCACTACTGCACAGTCACACAGCACATGCCTTTCTCATTTGCCATCCGTGGTTAGCCACACTGCCACTTCGGCTTTGTCTTTCTCACTGATGGTCTGTGGCTTTGATTTTTGTTTTTCTCCTTAGCAATTTTGTGTTTAGTTTTCATCCTCTTGAACTGCTTTTGATTGGTTTCTCATAGTGAGGTTGCTAGAACATTTTTATTGGGATTATGTTCACATTTTCTTCAAGACTGTCAGCATAGATGCAAATTAGGAAAAAAAGAAAAAAGCCAACAGGAGTTCCCTGGGCACTTTTCTTAGCTCGATCTGATTATTTTACTGTTTATTTCAGCTTGTGATCATCTTAGCAGTCTTTTTCAGCAATGCATCTTTCTCCCTTGATCATTAATTTTGAGCTGTCCGATCTCAGGGGTGAAATATATAAATTGCACTGAAATCATGAGAAAGTCTTGGATAGTAAAATGCTGCTGTAATACATAATTGTTTGAATTGTCCTCCTGACTCCACTGCATTATTTTCCTTCTATTATATCACAATGGCATAAGCACATGTATCAAAAAGCTGCAATGAGTCGGAATCGTGACCGTCTACTCCTCCCCCATGTCCTGTCAGTTTCTTCATCTCAGATTAGTGTCTGTTGGCTTGGGAAGCAAAGAGGGAGCAGATGGACCACAAAATGAGATTCTGTAACCTTCTTACCCAATAGATCTGCTTTCTGCATGTATTCAGGCATATTTACTTACTGTAGTGACAATTATCAGTTCTATTTCTTTTAAGAAAACCAAACAACTTCAGCTCAGTATGAAAGAGAGCAAACTAAATTGTCTTCTGGCACTGTTGCCATCCATATAATTTTAAATCAATTAAGAGTTATGTGACTGGGTTCTGATCTGCATTTTACCTAAATATGCCCATTAAATCTATAGACATGCTTAGGTATACGGGTACAGACACAGTTATATACAGCTTGTGCACTCTAGATAACTTTTTATTTCATAAACACAGGCCAGAAGAGTACAGTTGTTTATGTCCTGGGATATTTTGTTTGAATATACTATTTGGATGGCCAGGTGAAGCATCTTTTTATTTGCAAATAAAGGGAGATGGATGCAAAAGTAACCAAATAATAATAGCTTATTTTTGAAGCAAAGCTTTAAAATGCATCGAATTCTGAATTCCTTTTATTCAGAAACTTGCATGTTTCCTATGCATTATTTGAGATGCAGTCATCCAGAGAATTGGATGTATTTTAAGTGAGAGTAAATAAATGTAGTTGTCTAGTATTTAGTCAAGGTGTAGCTGTGAATGAAAGCATCTCCCTGCTGTAAACCATGCAACTTGTCAGTATAACCATGCATGGAGCTCATCCTGAAGATCCACTGTCAGTGTGGTATTCTTCTAGCAGCAAAGATCTATAGTTAGACCTTTCATGTTGGCAAAATGTCATGTGTCTCATCTGGGATATAGGAGCCCTCAGGCTCAAAAACACCGAGGTGAGTCTCACTTTGCCTGTTGTAGCTCTCTAGGAAGAAGGTGCTTCATCTCAACTAGATGCTGGGGCTCCTTGCATATTCAGCCAAGGGAGGTGTGTGCCTCCAAAGAACAAATTATCTCTATGCTTTCAGCAGCTAGTCTAAGAGAAGATAAATCTCTCTCCAGATATACCGACGTCACACTATTAACTGTAAAAACTCTAGGAAAATTGTAAAGCAGACACCTAACTTTCTGATAAGTTAGGATGAATGTAAGGAATCCAAATATATTGTGACAATATATTTGGCCGAATAGATTGTGGCAGGCTCCTGTACTTAAAAAAGTGCCTTCACTCTCACACTGAGCAAATAGGACTTGTCCAACAAGTATACAACGCACATATAGCTGCACACTGGAAACACTAGGCATCTTCCTTAGGAGGAGAAAGGAACATGTCAAACCTAGCTATTAGGACCTGGAGTTTTAGGAGGTTTAGGTAATGGGGAAAATAAAACCGAGAGGTAGAGACTTTGTGTACAAGAATTGCCTGGCTCCCTTATGAGCGCGAGTGCATTGCCAAAAGCTGCAGGTGTTCAATCAGACTGCTTTTATTTGAGGTGCCTAGCATGGATTTTGAAACCACCACGTAGGCAACCCGGCTTGAAAATTGACCTTAATTTCTTCTAATTACAAGTCTTATTCTTCATTATTTTTCTTGTTAGAGACAGAATTTTGAAAGGCGATTCACTAGTGCAGCTATTTTTGACTCATCGCTGACTTTGTCTTACTTCATGTTATTTAATGGGTTCCAGTGGCCATATGCTGCGGAGAATCCTGGAACAAAGTGAGTAAACTGGGAGGCATTGCTCAGAAGGATAAATTTCACAGTTGGAAACACACTTAATACTAAGCCTTCTAACCAGTTTTTCCAGAAATCGCAAGCTTGATTGCCATGATATCTGAACATGGCATTAGATACTCTAATGAGGAAAATAATTGATATGCTATGGAAATTATGTCTAATTAGATCTTGTTAAGATAAATATCTCCGTTTAGCTGAAAACTTGAAGAGATACATTTTGCAGTATTCCAGATTATAAATATGACCCTTGTTCTTCACCACCACCCCCCAGCGTCTTGAGTTACTACTGGTAGAAGTGAATGTGAAAAGCCTCCTTATGAGGATTGCTGCAGTCTGTACCCATTTGACATGGAATATGTGGCAAAGATGCTACACAGTTTAAATCTTATCTAGCTTAAAACCCTTTTTTTTTTTACATCGTCTTTAGATGAAGATCGTAATTTCGGAACTGTGCAACAAAATGTCTCCTGCCTATTCATTTTCTTAAACAACTATGTAAATGTTTATATATATTTTAGATACACAGCAAACAATGCTCTTCTGTGGTCTGTTTCACTGTTTTCAGTGACTAGAACAACATGTATTCTATATTATATCAATACCATTTTGGTGGGGGCAAATATTGAGCACAAATGATAATAAAATCAAAGTTCTATTTAAATTTTAAGGGAACAAGAAGAAAAAAGATCCAGAAGGTAACTAGACTCTGTTGGTATTTACATGAGGTAGATGACTTATACCTAGATGTTTATCTTGCAAGGTGCTGCCAAGCAATGGACCAAACTTGTCTTCCCCCTTCACTCATGGAGTTACCATGGAACTCAAAGCAGGATGAGACCTTACTGGCGGCTGCACTCTTTCTTCCAGCTTGCACAAAACATGGATCTGGAATCTTTACTGTCCCCATGGGCTTGAGTTTCCAGTTTGCACACTGACGCTCCTTCCAAAGTGCGAAAGAGGAGAATTAACACCCTCTAATAATTTTAGTTTGGTATTTTCTCATTTTCACAAAATAAGCTATTTAAAGTGAACCCTTTAAAGGTCTGCCTTCAAAATTAATTTTTCAAAGCCCCAGAGCAAATGACCTACAAGCGCAGTATGCGTCCTGTAACATTGCAGGCCATTTTAAAAACATAACGTGTTAAGGAGCCAATTTCCATTATTTTCTGCAATTCCTTTGCAGTCAGCCTGGCAGAGCTGGCAGCTTTAGCCAGCTGCTCCCATTCCCTGCAGTCACCAGCTTGCTTTCTGGGAGTGGGGTGTACTGGGGGGGGTGACTCTGCAGAGTGGTGGGGACAAATCCTTTGTGCATCAATGCCACTCGGAGCCCAAAGGCATGATGATAACACAGGGGACCAGCCTGTGCCCGGGGATTTGTCCTTGAGGACCACCATTCCAGGAGGCAGGTTCGTGAAAGGATGAGGGTCTGATGGCAGAAGGCACAAAAGCTACTTCTAGGCAAATCCAGTCCATCTGAAAAACAGAATGATCCATTTGTATGTATTATTCTTAGCAAGTCTTGAGCAAGGAGAAAGGTGAATGATTTGGTGTTTGCAGGCATAGCTCCTGACAGCTTTTCAACGTCTCTGTGTCTTGATAAATACATACCTCTGCCCACTGATATTTTTTCTTACAAAATATGTGCAGGGAAACCCACAGCAAGCTAGTGAATAATTTCCCTGGATGAAGATGTATAATAAGTGAATAAACCAAGATGACTCTTCCTATGACCTTTAATTATTAATAAATTAAATATCCATTTGCATTGCTCATTTTCTATTATTACTGTATTTCTCTTTTTTCATTCTTGGTCTGTTTGGTCATTACCACTACTCTGCATCTTCCATTTCAGAAAATACTTACGAGCATTGTGAAGATTCCCAGCCCCTCCATGTATAGATGTACATACACAGTCACTGGATGAGATACCCTACAGACCAGCAGCAGATGTATGTAGATTTCTGCAGTAGGAGTCTATTGCAATGATTTCACTATTTAAGTCACACAGCACCAAGGCAGCAGTTGTTAGTTTGGTATTTTTTTAATCTGTTTACTCTATCTGTGACAAACCAAATAATTGCAGAAATGAGAAATCAGCCTGCAAACAGTCCAAATTTAAACAAAATCACCCCCACAGTAGACTGTAACAGTGGCAGATGGACAGAGGAAGAAAGTGTATATAGTCATATTTTTTGCCATTATAGTATAGACCCTTTCAGATTGCAGCAAGCAACTTGCCATCTGCAAATCTGAGTCTTTCCTTTTCTGCTGAGGCACTGATTCAAAAATCATGATTTGTGAAGTTTGAGTTAAAGCATTAAGTGGTTTATCTCTCATTTTAAAGGCATACTGATCTCATGATTTTACTTCAAACACATGAGAAAGGCATCCTGAAAATTTCCCTCAGAGTTCTGCGGAAGACAAAACCCAAAGCCACTGGCTCACACTTAGGTATGTGGTGAGGTAATGGGTTGCACACATGAATAGCTTTTTGTCAAATAGTCTCTTATTGCTGTTGTTCTCACAGCTTTTGTTTGGTTTACTCTATGGGGAAATTATTTGCTCTATGCCTATATGATATGTACATCACACTGAGCACCTTCCTTACTGCAGTGATGGGTATTTCATTTTAATGTTTAGCCTCTGAAGAGATCAGAATCCAATCACAGCATAAATGTCATTCATTTTTAAGGGACAGATCTTCATTTAAATGGCCACTGATTTAGTAGGAGTGTCAGTTTAATATGGATTTGCAAGCAAATTCTGGGCACATTTTAAAAACCCCTGTGTGTCAACCCACTGTTGTGTTCCACAATTTTATCCTAAGTTTACAAAGTGATGCTGGGGATACAGCAATCACAAAGCTCAGAGAAACACGTGCAAGTTGCAGCCTTCCGGGGTTTCTGATGCTTTCACATTATGGGCAGGGAGTTAATCTAAGGGTCAGGACTCTCACACGGGTTTAACATTTTCTGCTCTGCTGTAGCCTGGGTTTACTCAGGCTCTGTTTACTGCATGGTATAGCCAGCAGTAACCAAAAAAAGTCTGGTTTAGAGATGAAAGCCTATTTTGAATTTGTTTAAGAAGAAGAGGATGCATTTCAATTCTGGCTGTTGCCTTTCAAAAGGTCCTGCAATATGCATTGCATCATGGTATTTCTAATTTTTACCAAATCAGGGCTGCTCCCTGAGAAGCAAAAAGAGGAAAGATTTCTTTTGTTAATCATACACGCAAGAGCCGTGTACAAAATACAGTCTTAAATACAGTAATTACAGTATTTTTTGTTAAAATATTTCTACACAATAAACCTGTGCCTTTGAAAACTCCACCAGAAGCAAAAGAAAAACAATCTGTAATGAAAAAATTGAAATCAGAAGCCACTAATAACACTAAAGGGAGCCCAGAAGCCAAATTAATGTTTCTACAAAGAAATACTTCCCTACACCAGGCAAATTCCTAGTAAGACTCTTACCTGGGTCTTTATACATAGGATTCAGATTTCATTTTGAAGCATGCTTTTTACAAACTGTTTAGTGTTCATATGTCATTACCACTGTTGGGCCAGATTGCACCTGGCATCGATATAAACAAAGCTTTGGCAAGAGTTCTTTCCTTTGGGATGGAGACATCTGATTTTCAAGCTGAAAACATGTCAGTGTTACAAGACACTCCAAATAGCCTGTTTTACCAGTGCAGTAAATTAACCCGCCTGGTGTAGTGTTAAATGCTTTACAAACATCGACTGAAGGTGAGGGAGGGAAAGAGCAAAAAACAAACAACAACATTTCAATAACTTCTTTGACTGAGAGCAGCAAAAAAAGTACAAGCACTGCTTGAAGGGAGGGGGTGATCCTTGGGAGACAGGACAGCAGAAGAAAACATGATTTTCAGATTTTTGTCCTGTATTCGACCAAGAGAGCGGGTCACAGCATGAGAAGACACAGAAGGAGCAGAATGAGTTATACAGGCGATAGAAAAGGCCATCTTCACTTGAAAAACAGATAGGATAACAGCAAACAGTGACTCTAACTCATCATTGCCTCGTCTACAGGGGGAAGGCTTTTTGAAAGCTATTACATGCAAGAGGTTCGCCTTTAATGCTGCAAACTGCTGGTGGACAAAGTCTACATAGGCAAAACAGAGGATAAAATATTAGGCTATCCCCCTTGCTTCCCCATTGTTCAGGATGAAAAAGCTGAGCTGAACTTCTGGGCACACAGAATTGGCTGAGTGAAAGCTCTCGTCGCTAGATCGTGCATTTGTGCTAAGCTTGAATGGTCTAGAGGACAATGGGGTTCAACCTGCCTGTGGCTCTACAGCGATCCTGCAATATAGATGTGAAACAAGAATAGCTGGAAAGTAGGTCTACATGCATACGGAGTCAAACAACGACCTGTCCTGAGAAACACAGGCAGAAGCAGTGTTCTTAAATATATGCATTCATATACCTGTTAGACTGAAGCCATTTTGCTACTCTTGTCTTGCTATTTTAATTATCCTGATAGCTGTCTATTTACAAACATGCACATAAGTGGGCTAGAATAAGTAATTAATATTCATAAGCATTCATAAAATGTGTTAAAGTTTATGTTAGTGTGGATGATAATACCCAAGAGGATTACATTTGTGGTAGGTGCAGATTTATATTAGTAAGATTCAGAATGATTGATTCTTGCTTGGCCAGCAACAGAGGACTTAGCGTCCATACTGGCAGAGATTATCTCTGGTCAACAGGAAAGGAAAACTGGCCAAGAAACTGCCAACAGAATCTGAAGCTGTGAAACCTGGGCAAGAAGAAATAAAGCCAAATAAGCAACAGATGAAAAATTATCTTAAAGCAAAGATCAAATCACTCAGTTGGAAACAAGAATTGTACTGGAAAAGGTGATGCGAAGAGTATGAAGGGACATAGGAATTAAAAAAATAATACTAAATAATCTGGAGTACTGAATGCCAGTAATTGCTTTGTGGGTTTTTTTCAATGTACCTTAACATCTTTTAAAAATAAATAAATAAATAGACAGTTTTAATATGCTCAAAGATTACTGAGAAATAGCACAGAGGATTTCTAAGCCTTGTGAATCATTTGGAAAAGAATGCCAGAGGTCTCAGAACATGAGAGCTAGGGACGTACTGGAGAGACCCCAGGGAGGGCCTGCAAAGATGATGAAGGGTCTGGAGCAGCTCTCCTGTGATGAGAGGCTGAGAGAGCTGGTACTGTTCAGCCTGGAGAAGAGAAGGCTCAGAGGGATTTCATCAATGTATATAAATACCTAAAGTGAGGGTGCAGAGGGGACACAGCCAGGCCCTGCTCAGTGGTGCCCAGTGACAGGACAGGTAAGGGGGACAACCTGAAACACAGGAGATTCCCTCTGAATATCAGGAAACATTTTTTCATTGTGAGGGTGACCGAGCACTGGCACAGGCTGCCCAGAGATTGTGCAGTCTCCATCCTCAGAGACAGCCAAAAGCAGCCTGAACATGGTGCTTGCAACCAGCTCTTGGTGGCCCTGCTTGAGCAGAAGGGTTGCACCAGATGAGCTTCAGAGGTCCCTTCCAACCTCAGACATCCTGTGATTCTGTAACTCTGAAGTCCATTGGGAAAGGTGATAGATTGAATGAGGAACCAGAAAAGAAAGACTTTGGTAAGATGCATGCTTTACAGCAGTTTTCTGGTACTGTTGTACAGCACCCTCAGACACTGGGTTAGTCCAGTGGGATCAAGAGGAACAACCAATTTGTTCCTGCATCTTTGCTGCAGAAACCTACTGCCTCTAAAGAGGATACTACTTCCTAGTAAATGTATTGATGATTGCATACAAAATGAAAGACTGGGAAAGAAACAGGGAACTTACTGGCAGATAAAGCCAAACATCACTGTGTAGTTTGCCCTCAGATAGTAAATGTAAGTTCTCTAGAGGTAGAGCAGAGCCTTGACGAGCACTCTGCGGACCATCTCAACTAGGAAAGGACCTGAACAACCTGCTGTATCCAGCAGCATAACTACACACCAGTGGAAGTGCACACTGGTGGGGACAGTGCCTCAGTGCCCAGCTGGAATGAGAAAATGGAGCCAGGGAGCTTCCAGAGATGGCAGGCACGGTTGTCAGACAGACGCAATGCTTGGTGGCAGGCTGGCAGCGGAGAGAGCAACCACTGCTAAGAATGGGAAGGGAGCATCACCTGAGTCCCACCAGGGTTAACCTGCACCTGATGCAGGTGATGGGAGTGCAGATTCTGGCTGGAGAAGATGCCTCTGAGCACTTTGGGGGAGAAACTGCCTTCTGTTCTCAATATGAAACACATTATTACTGGGGCAATCAAAAAGTGAAAACAAGCTTAGCAGGTAAAGCAGAACAGCTCCCTTTAAAAGTATTTGTTAGGTAAGTTGGACAAGCTTTCATGAATCTCTTTTGGCAGTCCTTAATTCAGATCAAGAAGAAGATTCATGTCAAGTCGAAGGGGCAAAAGAATTTCTGGATAGTCCAGGTAGTTACACAACAAGGAAGCAAGTTGGGCAAAAATGTGAGGGGAAAAAAAAAAGTGAGCAAAAATGGCGATTTAATGGTGTCAAACTTGTGAAAACTGAATTCCATTTTACACTGTTTTAAAATCAATATAATAAAAACAAAGCAGCAGTACTGTATGAATGCGATTATACTGCTGTAAAATCATGATTGTTCATGAAGTTCATTCACACAGCAAAATAAATTATACTGCTAGCAGCATTTTGGTGAACAGATGCATGCCAAAGCTTTGCATCAATTTAATGTTACTGGTGGCAACTAAATTGTAAGCTGTTAAACCAGTACAACGAGCAGGATCCAGGCTGGCCCCAGCATTTACTGTATGTGTTAAGAAATGGTCCAAAGCTGAACCCTCCTTAATAGTCTTTTATTGACATTGCATTTGCCCAAAACATGAGAGAAAACACCTGATAAGCCAGACACGAAGAGTTAGAGCTCAAAGCCTGCAGACTGCTTGAAGTGGGTGAAATCCATGCCACATTTGGACTTGGACAGATGTAAGAGTAGGTAACAAAAACAAATGAAGGAGACTACATGTTCAGGCCTGGAAAAATGTTACGAAGGGAGCAACCTAAGCGAAGGTAAAAAATGTGTTAGTCAAATAATCAATGATTCAGCAAGGTGCCCTGCTTCCAGATGTCCTGGTCAATTATGCTGAGGCAACGTTATGTAAATATATGTGGATATAAAATGGAGGCTTGTAGCTATGGTTGTTATGGGATGCAGGCATTTGCCCAAATACTAACTACCTGCTACTCTCCTCATTAGCACAAGTGAAATGATGGGTGGCTGGTTGGCTCTGGTGGAAAGCAACAAAAACAGCTCAAGAAGTTCCTCTTACCATGTTGCCCTTCCTAGCTGCTTATTGTTATCCTTTGCAACCCACTTATATGCAGTGATGCAATATGGCCATGCTGTAATGGGTCTGCTAAAATGGTCTGGGGTGAAAAAAATCTTACTCTCCAACCCAGATATAAAAGGAATCTAGGTTTTTCTAATGTGATTGCTTTAGTGATCCAGTTTGCATGTTGGCACTAGGAACAGTTTTGTTGGAACTGCTTGAATCTTGCAGAAATAATCATACATTGATTTATCTTACTCTTTTATTGGAGAATATGCCCCAACCTTACTTTAAATTTCACAGATATTCCAGAAGCCCCACTAAGGAGCACCTTCTCACTCAGGCTAGCATTTTAAAATAAATTATTTCATCAGCAAAAACAAAAAACAGTTGAAGAAAAGCCTAGGGAAAGAAATGTCACGAGTTCCAGTCATTTCTTCCACTGCAATCAGGAATATCTGAATGAGAAACTTAAAAAGGTTTTGATGAAAACCAATAAACAGTTAAGATTTTTTTCTCTTTGTGTCTATAAAGAATGTTTTATATTGTACCAGTACAGGACATATATGCATTAATGTGCAATGTGCAACGGTGTACAAATACCATACTACAATACAGGAGTGACACAAGAGCGGTTTGACCTAGAAAATAACCACCTCCTCAGGTCACACTTTCAAACTGGAGAAAAATCTCAGTTCTATTAACACCAATCATAGGTCTAGGCAGGGAGAAATTCACATTGCCAGATTTGGTTTAGACCACAGAAAATAAGTAAAGTCATTTCTAAAAAGGTCCTTACTCCTTGCCATGAATACGTGAGTCATGGAGTTAATCTAATTTTATGTGAGGGCTCAGCCTCCTCCTCAGCTAGTCACTGCCGATGCAGGGACATCCGGGACATGGCATTCTGGTGCTGTTTCCCCTCTCCTACTTTGGGGATGTGGAGGTGTAAAGAAGGGGTTGCTGTTGCTTTTGTATCTCTTGCCCATCCTTCAGGGACTCTGCCAAAAGTGAATAGCTAGTTGTAACAGGCTTCATCACATCATCAGGAGCATCTGAGAAAATGTTGCCTAAAGGAGGTGCTACAACCTGTCTTTGGGGTGGAATAGGATGTTTGGGTTCCTTGACTCACCCTGGGCACCCATCCAAGTGGGATCTCTACGAGAAGGAGGCCCTTCTGGTTGCCAAAGAAGAAGGATGTCTGGCAAAATCCAGTATAGTGAGGTGGGTGTTTGTTAAGGTAAGCACTGGCTGAGAAATATATGTATAAAACAGGTTTGCTTTTTGAGTATGCAAGAGTTATATCAAATTAGTATGAAGATCAGAGATTGCTGTGTTGAACATCTCCTAACATTATTCTCCCCTGGAAGTAATTACTTCAATTACAGGCTACTTCTACAATGCTGAACGCATCAGATCCAAGAAGAGATCCCTGGTGCCCTTGCCTAGTGGGGTGGAGGGGCTCCTGTCCACATTGTATAGGGGCAAACCTCTAAAGCAGACTGCCTGCAGTGGCAGATACTCAGCACATGGGTCTGGGGATCCCTGTGACACAGAGAGGGGCTTTGATGGACCTACTGTATGGTTGTTTTCATGGGTGGTTTTTCTTCAGTTCCAGCAGCTAAAATAATATGAGCAGCATGACCTATCAACGTGGGGGGGGTTATCCATTAGCTAAGGACATGTGTTGCATGCCCTGGGACATGGCAAAATGGTACCTGTGAGTGTATAAATGCCCCAGCACAGTCCTTGCTGGAGCAGGGTGGAGGCAGCTAAACTTGGTGCGGTCTTGCCCATGCGCTGCTGTGTGGGTGTGATGCTTGGAGAGATCCATCTCCAAAACCACACCTGGGCCTTGGTTTGGAGGAAATAGATTCACTCGCTGTCATGGGTTCAGCAGCAGCGGTCATTTTTCTCCTGGATGTAAATGAGCAGTTGTGTCTTGTGGGCAGTTGGGGCTCAAGACCTTCAGATGAAACCGGGAGCTAAGTTATCTGATGGTATAGATTTCCTCAGAGGGTCTATAAACAGACATTGATACAAATGATATGTTTCTACAAAAGCACACAGGATTACGTACGATAATACCTGCTTTAAAAGGCTGCCTGTGAGAGGAGGAGGTTTAAGAAGTCCTCTTCCAGATAGCACAAGAGCTCACCTGGTGGGAGGACTTCCTGGGGTTCCTTGCTTAGCATGAGACACCTGAGTGACCAGTTAGTGTCACAGATCTAAAGCCATTGCATGGAAACACATGCATCTACATGGTAATACCATGTAATTTTAAGATGAAAGTTGAAAATGAAGAGATGAGAACTTCTTTTGCACAAGTACAACTTTACTATGGACATGACCTATAAACACTTGGACTTAGGGAATTCTGTGGGATTTTTATTACATTACGGAATATCAATTTGTTAATTTACCAATGCAGATAAAACATGCTATGGAAACTGAGACAAGAGCTCTTAATCAGTATTTGCACAATACCAAAAACATGAATGGTTGTTCCAAGTTTACTCTTTGAAAAAACTACTTTAAGACTGCAAGTAGATTGGGAAAAATTTCTTCCAGACAAGGATGAAGGAAGCCATGGCACAGCTGACCTGATTTTTCTTAATGCCTTCTTCATTCCCAAGGGCTTCTGAGCAGCTTGGGGCAGACACTGGCTCCTTCAGTACAAGCAGTCGTAAGACTCTAGCCAGTTGTTTTCTTTCTGACAAACTTCTATTACCTTTAGGTTGCTTTTAACTTTCCACAGCATTTAATATTTACCTTGCTTGGCTTTAATTATTTTTTTTAAATAATTTATTAAATAATTGAGGCAGTAATTAAACAATGCTCCTGATTGCATCCACTTGCTGATTTTCAAAATGTTTGATCTACATCTAACTTAGTCACCGCACCTGAAATCAGCTGCTGAACAGGGATTGGCAGCTTGCTAAAGCAGATGTACTCTTGACAGGCGGCAATCTATTTCATTGTCAACATTATCAAAAAGATACATTTATAACAATAAAAAATGGATGCCTAAATGTATACATTTTCCATAATAATTTATTACATCACGCCAAGTAAATATATCTTAAGGTAGAATATTTTAAAATCAAAAATAAGCATAAAATACAGTTAAGCTCATGTGATGCCAGGTGAAAGGCATGTATAGCCTTTATTTTTATTGATACATCAAATTGAGTATTTTGTGATGATATTTCATCATGCAGCAGTTCATTTGGACTGTCCAGGAAGACTAATTAGCACTAAAGCTTCTAAAGAATTTTCATTTGTGATTCTAATCTGTCACAAAACCAAAAGCATCCTCAGAAAGCCAAGGAAAAAAGTAAAAAGACTACATCTTGCAGCAAGCTTAAATTAGTGTTAGCTTGATTTGTCTTAATTGAAAGGTTGTTTACATCTCTTTTGTAAGTGTTTATAAAAATTGGCAGACAGAAGAATAGCTGCCTACGTACACGAACAAAATTTTCTTTTATTGAAGCTGTTGTATATAGTGCTGTCATCAAAAAAACCCTTTTGAAATATTTTTGTGCACAGTCTTAAGGTATAAGCCTGTCGCTATGTTTATGTACACACACACACACCATGCTGTATTATTTTTGCTACTTAGATACTTACGCTAACTCCTCATATTACATTCATATTTCTATGTGCCAACTCATTCTAGCATCCTCCTGGACTCTGTTTAAATCTCTATGAGTTACATGAAAGTTGAAAAATATCTTACACACGCCTTGTAAAAATGTCTTGCTCTTGCGCTAATACATCCTCAGATGCAGCTCAGCAGAAGTGTTGTGCTTATATAGCTGAGCACCCCAAAACCTTTATGGGTATTCATGAGCCTGGATCCAGGACTGCTGGCTGGGTGTACCTTGGGTTCTTGTTCTCTCGTTCCCTACATTCACAGCATCTCAAGACAGGCCATTGCCTGATCATCACATGTGGAAATTGCCCAACTTTGATGATGTTGGATGAACCCTACCTTATATCCTCAGAATCCACATTGCTCACGCTGGTAAAGGGAGGGAGAAGCTTGAAAAACTTACACGGCAGCAAGCAGCTCCCAGCTATTGATAAACAGCTTTAAGCGATCTTGTCCTTTAAAACTACAGGATATTGTTGATAGGTGCACTGATTCTTTCATAGACCTTAAATGAAGCTAATAGAATGGGCAAAGAAATTAAGATTCCTCAGCAGAGCATAATTAAATTGCAACTTATTTCGTAATGCTGACCACCAAAGTCTGCTTCGTTTTGGTGTTGCTAGAGCATGTACTGCATGTAAAGACAATTAGCAGAGCAGAGAGAAAAGCAGCAGATGCTGGAGATGCACAGAGTTAGATGACTCATTATGTCATGAAGAATCTCTTTCAGGAAAGTGAAAAGGTTGGTATAAAAAAAGAAAAGGCTCGAATAAACCCAATAATTATTAAAGAATTTGAAGATTTCAAGAAAGAATAGCGGAAAAATCAGAATTTGCGGTGCTCTTAGATGTGCATTTGCATGAACCGCAGAGAAGCACCAACATAACTGATGGAGACTCTATTGTACCTCCTTCTCCTCACTCCTGCCCCTTTTTTCCTTTAGGATTATGTGGTGGGTATGACATGTTCCCTATTGAACCAAAAGAAAATGTGGCATAGAACTTCCTAAGTCTTTAAAAACTCATCAACTGATTATCTGGCTGATGAGAAAAGATTTAATAACGGCTTCCTGAAGGCTTTGCAATGTATGCATATTTTACAGCAGGTTTTGAGTCTAATAAGACTAAATGGAAATACATATTTGCTATTTCAAAGATACCTTCTCAGAAGTACCTGGTGCGTGTAAGGTAGAAAGCAGGTCTTGTGAAACAAGCACCTCCTGTTCTCAGAAACACTCTGCTCCGCAGTTACGGTTCTCTTTGTTTCCTTAAAAACAATGCAATTTGTCTTTTCTCTGGCCAATCTTATCTGTGGATTTGAACTAAATGAAGTATTATTTTGCATGGTATCACTTCGGAGAATTAAACATGTAAAAAATTTCAGGCTTTCCCACTGCAGAAACTCAGTTTTGCCCCAAACCCCTTGTGGGTATATGATATATGAGTGTGCTTATACAATATGTTATTTGAGAGATGCATCCATAGGGTATGCATTAAGTGACGAAAGATTCAGCAATGTCAAGTCCTGTAAACAAACCACTTTAGGGAGGTAACATTTACACATAATTGTATGTTTTTACCATGTCAGACCCATCAAAAATATAACTTGAATCGTGATTATAGTAATTAATTTTTCCTCTGCCATTTGAAACATGCAAACTTATTATGGCAATGAGGATGATAGATACTGACCATCATATATTTACATTTCCATATGAAGTGTTATTACTAAATATGTTAACAGGGCGAGATCTATACATAAACATAGCTTTAAGTATACCCACTATCTTTACATTAAGACCTGAAGGTCTTGAGGAAAACAAAAAGGGAGCAGGGGGGCTAAAACTAGGCAAGATAAAGGAAAACACAGACTTTGTCCCCAAAATCAGGCAGGTCTAGAAATCACAGTGCTGGAGAACTGGCTTGTGGGGTATCGGACCAGTTTGAAAAGAAAGAAGAAAATGTAATTTTTCTGTCTGCTGTTGTTGTCCCTAGATTTCTGTTAATCTGACCATGTTTGCTTCGTAATTGCTGTATTAACAGTGCGTCCAGGGTGAGTGGGTGGCTGAGGTTCCAGCTCTATGGCATTCCTTCTGTTTCAAAGCGGAAACGTCTATGTCTTGGCATATAACTTGAGGAAGAAAATGGGGGAAAGAAAAGAAGAAAAGAAGGAAAGAAGAAAAGGTACCAATTCAGCTGATAGGAGACTATGATACTACTGTTACCAAAGGCACCTATTTAGGTGGGCTTATACTGTGTAGTTTTGTAAATAAGCCTGAAGGGCTCCTTCTTTGCCCCCACCCCCTTCCCCAAGTCTTGCGCTCTGCCTGCCTGATCCCATCCGACAGTAGAGCTGATACTGCACTAATCCCTACAAGTTTGGGACTAATGAACTAACTGCTGGGCTGCCGCCACGGAGCTTGGTCCCAAACTATACTGTACTTCACACTCGATTTATTCTCCAGATGGCGAGACTACGCAGCCCCGCCGCGAGGGACCACCTCTTCCACTGGAGTGTAAAAGTGGACGGATGTTGTTTTCTTTGCAGATTTGATAATTCAGAGCTAGGAACTCGTGAGGATGGTTAGCTATTAGGTTTAATGGGTGCCAATCAAGCCAGCAACGTGCGTATTTGCATCTTTCATTTCAGTGCCTGTGTTTCTGGTTGCGGTGGATTTGTTGGCAGTGCTGCGTCACTGAAACCTTTAGCTTCTCCAGGTGGCATAGCTGCGCATGGTAATGAACGTCTTCCAGTGTCCTCCTCTGAGTCACACCGAAGGGATGCTGCAGTAGCCACCCTGACCAATGGGGTTTTTTTCCCAGTGGGTTTTCCAGCACGAGTTGCAAATTTATCATATTTTAGTAGTATCTCTGTTTACCATGAAGCTCTCTGTTGTCTTTCTCTCTTGTTCAGTTTGATAAAGAGCCCAATCCACAGAGGACTCCATGGGGATGCCACCATCCCAAGGGTACCTGGGGATGGAATCATTTACTTAGTGATCACATTTATTTCTTTATCAGCTATTCATTCATGACAGTATTACCCAATGTTGTAGTTCTTGGGTGAAGAAGAGGGTGAATAATTTTTTCCACCATTCCTTAAAGATTCTGCTTTGACCATACTTGGCAGGGACTTTACGGAGTGTTTGGAAAGCGTGTTTATTCTTGCATCTATAAAGACATTTGTCAATGATTACTATTTACTGTTACAAGCTAGTTAGTTACAACGTGTTATGTTTTTTACTCTACTGTTACAAGCTAGGTAGTTTACCTAGCTTAAAAATTTCAGCTTTTGCGTGGATCCTTCAATAAGAACAGCATCAACATTTCCCTGCATAATGAGGCAGAAAGGGCACTCCCTTTCCTGCATGTTTTTAGTACATTTAGCCTGAGGTTTCAGTACAATTTTTTATTTACCCATGAAATGTTTTATTAGAAGCCTGCTTGGGGACCTGATACACCTCACTAACATCAGTGGGATTTTCTCAGTTGTAGGAAGGGTAGGCACCGAGTCAGTACCTTCACGAGCTCCGACTTTGGCAGCCAGGTCCTCTCAGTTTGTCTCACAATGAAAAACATGAATTGAATCCTGATGTGGGAATTATAGTGACTAGAAGTATTTTATCATGGAAGGGAAACGTTTCCATTCCTGGGGTATCTAGGCAGACAGATCTAAAACATAGTGGTTCTAAAAAACTGCATCAATTTTCAACCCAACAGATGGCATGGGTGTGTTAACTAACATAGCAACATATTTTCTATTAAAATATGGGAAGAAACAGCAACCCCCTCCCCATGTTTGTTGGTTGGTATAAATTCAGTGAAGTTGTTGGTTATTTTTGGGATATGTACCAGAGGGCTGCACATTTAGTTTGTGTAAATTGATAACAGCAACAGCCTGTTAATAAGTGCTTTGTATGGAAATATACCTAGAAAGACACGATCTGTCTTTTTTGGGAAGGGAGTTGCAGCCTGAGGAGAAAAATAGCTAATGAGATGGTCTACTGCTCATTATTATAATCTGAGAAAAAAAAAAATCATAAATTACGCTGGAAGTTTGCTAGAGATGTGCCTTCAGTTGGAATTGGATGCTGCCTTGGTGGGTAATTTGGGGAGATCTTTCTTTTGCAAATTGGATCAGTGTGTGCTGAAACGGTGATAATCTGACTTTAATTAAAAGCATAAATTGGTTTGGAGCATGTTTTTAAGCTACCCTTCTGCATCATATTGAGAAACTTTCAGCCCAGCTCTAGAAACCCATTACCCCTGGTCAGAGAAGGAAAACATAGGGGATTTGTATTACGCGGTATTGGCATCATATGGTTCAGTTTACCTAATTCAGAAGAACCATTTCAGATGGCTGTGCGCTGGAGCTGTCTTCCAGCTGGACGTGTTTGTAGTAAACTGCATGCATCTTTGTGTGGCTTTCCTAATGGCCCCAGTCAGAGTCCATTCACAGCAGTTTGAACATTTTGGGTTGTATTTTCCAGAGATTACCTCCGAATGTGCCCCTTGATCGCAGCACAGGGATGCGTACATGTGCGCCTTGTTCCCGTCTGTCTGATTAACAGGCATATGCTCCCAACCTTCGGAGAAGCACGGCTAGTAGCCCCAAGCTGAAGGCTGTTTGCTTCAGATTTCATTAACTTTCTGCTTCATTATTCCTTCCTTTAACCAGTTAGAGCCATCACTTACCTTTCTCTAAACTCACCCTAATTATCAGGGGTCCCAGACCTGTAAATCAGTACACTGCAGAGCTGTCTTAAACTGGCCTGGGAGATCCTGTTCTGATCGGACCTGACAACTGTAAGCTACTGTTCCCTCACACTGTTTAACTCAGACCACATTAGGAAACTGCCTCTGCTCCTCTCACCGGCAGAGATTTGCATCCGTCTGGTTTAAATCTATTGTCATGTGCTTTCTTGCTGATTGGTATTAGCCTAAATATTAACTTTGATTATTTTTTCCCCTCTTGAGTTTGCCTGTTCTTTTGAAAAGCCTTCCTATTCAGCAACTGCATATTGTTAAAGTTGTTCCCGTACCTCCGTGAGTCAGGAGCTTTAAAGTTTTATTAGCCCCATAAAAACTCTTCACAAATGAAATGACTTTTGATAAGTGTGCATTTTGACAATGCAAATTTGTTAGGGGCTGTTGGTGAGTGGAAGGAATTTGGGGTTGAAACTCCAGTTGGCAGGAAGCGGGGAGACCAGCACCCTCCTTTCCCCCCTCCCTTCTTCTCCAGACCAAGAAATGCATTTCATTTCAGAAAAGCATGCAAGTGTTCTTCATGAAAATCAACTATTAAACAGATTTGTAAATTTACATTCACAAAAAAAGCAAATGGCCATGGGAAACACGTCTTTAGGGGTTTTATGTTGGAGTTTTTATTTTGTGCCAACAGGAGAATAGCTGTTTATGTGGCTGAAGAAAAATCTGCAAATTATTTTGGATTATCACATATGAATTGTGAGCTCTACCATGGGCTTTAGTACACTTTGGATACATGGAGAAAAGGAAGATTTACGTAGCAAAATCAAAGAAATATATGTACGCATGTGTTTTCTGACACTCAAGCAATATAGGGATGAATTATAAAAATGAATTATTTTATGTGAATTTAATGACATGCCATTTTTGCGAGTGCAGACAGTGCAACACGTTGTAGTTAGTATAAAGATTTGTGTTTGTGAGACATATTCAGCACTAGTGGACAAAACGTATTGTTTTTTACAAGTGGTGGTGTAGAAGTACTTACACATAAAACCTGAGCATTTTATTCACCAGTTATAAAGAAACAAGGAAGGTAAAATTGCAAAGTGCTGATGATGACTGCTTCAGTAAAAGTCCGAGAGTGACAGAGGTTTTGGGCACACCAGTATATTGGCTGTCTAGTTTTCCCCACATCATTTCAAAAAGTTGTCTGCTCAGCGCACTTTTCTGTCAATAGAAAACATGCATTCTTCTTCTTTTCTTGTGCTCTAAACTCATATATATTGTAGAAAGAAGCAAGGCTGACCATTGTGAAAACCCTTGAAAAGTTTGATTTTGGCCATGCTGAAAAGTGTGTTAGGATAAACTCCGTCTCCAGCGGTCTTGCAGAAGAAGATCTAGAGGTGCTTTTGCAGTCCAAGACCCTTCCTTCAAGCATGATGCTGCCAAAGGTTGAAAATATTGAAGAAATAAGATGGGTGAGTACCAACAACACAGTAGTTTTTGGTAGAAGCTGTTAGGCCAAGTACAGACAGGCATAGGAATGAATGATTCTTGAGTTATAAGGAAGGCTCCAAATACCGTATGACATTGTTGCTTGGCTGAAGTAATTGGGAAATGCATCCACTTAAAGGTAAGATGTGCTGTACAAAAGAACACCTTGCATTTATAAATAAAACCAGTGGCTTTTCTCCCACAGTCAATGAAGAACCAATATTGATGTCAGAGTATAATATTAAAAACAGAAGCATGAGTATCTTCTCTAACTGCCCTAACAAGCAAAATGACTGTCTGTCCATGAATCTTAGTTACATGCATTGTAAGCAGGAGATGGGGGAACCATGTTAGCAACATATGAAAAAATGGGTTGTGGGGAAGGTCACTCCTTGGGGCAACTGGAGGAACAAACAGGAAGCTTTTAACCAGTGTTTTTAATTAGCACAGATATTATTTCCTGAGCAGTTCTCTATTTCTTCCTTTTTAATTGCTGACAGGTGTGTTTGTGTTTCACGACTGACTTTTCAGCCAATAAAAACCTGAAATGTAAATGGTTGGCATGTCAAATTACTTAAGAAAACTTTGAAATAGGCCTAATTATGCTATAATTGTTTTAATTGTCAAGAAAGGGGGACATTTGCTTAGATATACCGTTATTGCTGTAACATGCCAGTAAAGGAATAATGCTTAATTATTCACTACTATATTTTTGCAAACCGCTAGCCGAGCAACTAGCGAGCGTGCAAGCTGTGATGAAAGGCAGGCAGACATATTAGGATCTATTTTAATCTCAGCATCTAACCATAATCAAACCATTGAGACTGGGTGTGAGCCTACAACTGAGCAAATATGTTGGGTATGTGATGAGCCCTGTCCATCAGTGGCATTGCTTCTCCGTCCTCCACTGCTCGTGGTAGAAGGCACAACGTCCCCTTCCACCAACATTTAATTAAATTAACCAGGGTATACCTCTCAGGGCTTACAGCCATGTAAGTGTTAGACGTAACTTGTCAGTAATGAATATGCATGCTTCCAAAATGGCAGAGCCCTTGCTGCCACCAAGTAGGTTTTCCAGGGAGGTGGGATGCGGGGGCTCTTTGTCCCCTCATCCTTCTCTACCTTCTCTCTAACTTTGATTTCCATCATGGAAAACAAGCCAGCCTCAACAACTTCTGCCTCATTGCCTACCTTTTGCTTCCCTCTCACTTTGTCCAACCTTTACACACAAAGAGTGCACTCTGCTTAACGCTTCTGCCGCCTGTTCCAAATCCTCCCAAAATTCACCTCAGCATGATTTTTGAGCTTCCCAGAATCTGTTTATTTCCCCCCACACATACCCACTCTCCCCCCGCTTTCATTTTTATTTATGTGCAGCAGAAAACCTGGAGGCTGATGCACAACTAAAAGATGGGCTTACTTGTTTTCTTTTGTGTGAGAATCTCTTGCTTTCCTTTTGTCCCTAGTGTGGGTACTTGTTTGACTGGCATGGCTTATTGGACTATAACAAGCGTAACTCTCCCTCCTTTGTGGCGGGACAATTCTCCCACAAATCCCGACCAGTGTGCATTCTTCCCGACACACTATTGGGTGTGCACTGGAATTGAAAGAATTGCTGAGGCCTTGCTACTTCATCCCCTCCCCAAGCTTTGTGGGTTTTTTTTCCCCTCCGCCTTCTTTTTTTCTTCCCTCCCTTTCTCCCTGAAATGAACACTTTACCAGGCCGGAAACATTTAATCGTCTCCTTTTGACAAAAATAAATTAATTGAAACTTCTCCACTCGTTACCTTTTGTATTGGTGCTTCTTGCAATTTTTTGAAAGAAAGAGGAAGGGAGACGATATTTAATTAAACTGCTATTTTTTTCATTTACTTTCAAAACAAAAGATAAGAAAAATCCCATGAGTGTGACTCTTAAAATACTTTCAAATAAAATAAGAGCTCTGCTGCTTTAACTTGCACCTAAAATGTACGCACAGTAGAGCTTTTTACTTGTTTTTTTCCCTTAAAAGCTAAAAATCAGATAGGAGTCTTAAGAATATATGCTGATGCCATTATATTACCTCATTTTCTGCAGTTGCCTGGATTAAGTTTACTGTTTTCTGTCTCTGTAGTACCTGCCATACTGTACACTCGCACGTGTGAATTGCATTGATTATTATTTTTATCATTCTTGCACATTTTCGGGTGCAATTCTCTTCTCCAAAGAAAAGTTACTGAGGCAGTTACTGAGGCAGCCTCGGTGACGATGCAAAGCAGGGATGGGAAGGGCAGCATTCTTCATCGAAGAAAGCTGTGATTTGTTTTGGCCTAATTGTAAAGTTACTGCAAATTGATGGAAAGCTTTTTTTCAAGATCTGGGTGATTAGATTTTCCTTCTTTTGGGGAGGGGCAGTGGGGGGAAGCTAAAAGGGGAAATAACACCTCTAATCCAGCTTCTGGTAAATAGGCTGCCAGCTTTTAAAATGAGTTTCCTTTCTATTAGTCAGAATATTATGCTAAGCCTTAAGCATTAGTTTTTTTATGTTGCCATAGCAGCCTTATTCCTGCAGGGTTGTGACCTGCGATGATTACAGTACAAAGCTTATAGGGTCTTGAAACCCCCTTTGAAGATGAAAAGTCTTTGATGGTTTATATTTATGCAAATCTCTTAGATATGATTTACCCAACTGAGACTGAATGGAGAGATGATTGAAATTCCCTTTCCTTTGATATCCATTAATAGTTGAATATTCCTTAAATTTAAAATATATGCAGATGTTATTTTTGTCTTTATTTACTAACATATTTTCACCGTACCTGCGATATGTTTATCTCCTCACAAATTACTCGATCTGGACAGACATAATAGATTTACAATATAGGGCTGAGGGTTTTTTCCCCTCTTTTTTTTTTTCTTCTTTTTTTTTTTTTCCCTTTTGAAAGGGGAAAAATCTGTGCAAGAGCTTTTGTATGTTTCCAGATGATAGATTTTGGAATTTGGGCTACCCCACTGGCAGCTCAGAGCTAGCTGTGAACTGGTCTCATGGAAAAAATTGGCAAGCTTTGGTCTTCAAAGAATTAAACTTCCTTTTTAAGGCCTTCCTAGGTAAGCTAAAAAATTATGAAGAAAAGCCTAGTGAACAAAAGGGTAACGGTGCCGTAATGAATAATGCGGATGCCACTTAGAAGGCTCTGGAGCGCTTCCAGTGATGGCAGTGCTGGACCTGAAACAAAACCGGACCTCAGGTACAGCAGCGCTTCATTGTTTTCCAGGGCCCACGGATTTGCATTTCACTAAGCCAGGGTGAGAGGTGCTAAGCCTGGATTTTTTTTTTCTTCCAAACCAGACTCCAAACACAGAAATGCATGGGAATGCTGCAGTTTCAAATCACAGGCCTCGTTAAAAGCTGGTTTCAGTTTTTTGATTACAAGTTTTTTTTTGGGGGGGGGGGTATTGTTACAGGCAGGTGAAAATTTAATTCATTATATATACATGTAGACTTTTCTGGGGTTGG
>JARCZZ010010339.1:0-16458 GCA_030323915.1 Brotogeris chrysoptera | reverse complement strand
ACTGGCTGGGTCGGGCTTGGTGAGCAGTTGTATTCTCTTTCTTTGTATTTCTCTTGTATTATTATTGATGGTAGCAGCAGTGATTTGTGTTAGAGCTTAGTTACTAAACTGTTCCTATCTCAACCTGTGCGAGTTGCATTCTTTTAATTCTCCTCCCCATCCCCTGGGGAGTGGGGGAAGAAATGCAGGGGACTTGAGTGAGTGAGAAAACTGCATGGGTGGGGGTCTTAAACCACGACAGTAAAAATAATACTGTAAAATAATCTGCATTTTTTTAATTCAATTCGAGGAACAATCATTTTAAGTAGACTTTTTTAACTTGCTGATATAAATAGTTGTGCAGTTTTTCGAACCTTTTCAACATAACAATTCCAATGAATTTTGCATAGTCAGTAGATCAAGGAACATGATTTTCTTTTCTTTTTGTGTCCTACATCACAAATAGTGAACACATTTCTGGGCCTCTAAGACAGGAAAGACATCAGTAAACTGGAACACATCCATAAGGATGGCCATGGCTTGGGCACTTGATGCTTGACAAGAGACTGAGGGCCTGGGCCTTTTCATCTTGGAGAAGAGCCAGCTGAGGGAGACCTAACAGCAGACTCTTTCAGAGCTTGTGGGGAGGTTACTGAGAAGACAGTCTCTAGTCACATGCTTAGCAGAAGAACAAGAGACAGTGGTCCTAAACTGAAGCAAGAGTATCCAGCTGAATACAGAGAAATAAAAACTTCACTCAGAGGATAATTAAGTAGCACAGCAGGCTGCCCAGAGAGTTTGTGTAGCCTCCACCCTTGGAGTTTTTCCATACTCAACAGAACAGACCTTAAACAGTGTGGTCTGAATGCACTGCTAATGTTGATCAGAGCAGGAGGATGGAGTAGGTTACCTCCTGCAGTCACTACCAACCCAAATGAGTCTGTGATTCTACTGTGTCTGCATTTAGTTTGTTTTTCTGTTTGTCTTTTTTTTTTTTTTTAAGTCGTATGCAAAACCTTCAGTGACAAGGGCAGTGAAGTTGCTTGAGTAATTAAATAGAATAACACAGAGGACAGTAGCATACCCTCACCCTTTAAAGTTTCAAAAATATTCTAAACAAGTACTTTCTCTTTGATTTGTATGTTTTTTCTGATGCACATAGGGCTGACTGTGTACCTTCATGTACATATTTTATATGATTTCTTCAGTGCATCATCAGTTTAAAAAAATAAAACTAATTGTTCAAGAGCAGCTGGAAAGATTTTTAAAACTATATTCTTTAGAATTATAAAAAAACCCTGTTACAAATATTTTCACATTTGAAATGTTGCATTTCTATATTAAATTAGCAAAGTTTAGGGATTATCATGTAAAGCAGATTGAAATTTGAAAAATCTGTTTTACAAAAATAAGTCTTTCATGGTAATTACATGTAGGTGTAGAGCCATCTATAAGAACACAGAAAAGATATTTCAGAATTGTTAACAAGTAAGGGTCATATGTTCAAGAGCAAACTTGGGTCTTCTAATTCCCAAATTAAAGGACATTTTAAATTCAGAGCCATCAACAACTACAAATCTGGTGTTAGTGCCCATGAGGGAAAAGCTAACATTTCAATATGCTCAGTGCAATTAGACAAAATTGCTTTTTACTGCAATTCATAGGGATAAATTGTTCCCTCAATTATAGACAACAATTTGCCAGGCTGCTTAGTATAACTATCATTGTTAATTTGTTAATATGAAAAGGCATATGGACTACACTGCTGAGAGAAGTCAGATGAACGTATAGAAGGAGCATATTTAAGGATATCAAAAGGGCAAGATATTGCAAGCAAATTCTTAAAAAAAAAAAAAAAAAAAAAAGCCATTATACCTTTACCCCTTGTTCTCCTGAAATGCAATTTTCATTTTTACTAAGTAGTTAAATGAGTAGAAAAATATAAACTGGAAGTAACCTATACATTAAAACTCTGATCTTTATAAAATAGACAATAATCCTTTTTCAGCTGATTTGTTTGTGTGAGTCAGACAGCAGACACTGCATGTAATTCTGAAAATGACATGCTACTGATATGAGGAAGTGTGCTTTGTTTTCCACCAAGCAAGGTTTTGTGTTTTCAAACAAAATATGAATATCTGAGGAAAATACAATTTATTCTTATTTACTTACAAAATGTTGGTCAAGTTTATTTAATCAAGTGGTCCAAAGCCAGTACTTTTTCAGGCTTCAGCTGGAATGTTTTCTATATGTGAGAAAGGCAATATTGTCTCTCTTCTCAAAGATTTATGTCAGAAGTGAGTGTTAACATTTTGTCCCTCCTGTCTCAGTGGTGTCACGAAAGGGCTGTAAATCCATAGTGAAACAGAGTACTACAGTAAAAAGAACTCATTACTAACTTAAGGACTTAGATAGCCCCCCTAACATCAGTTGAAAGACAGTCCTACAATATTAGTTGGGAAATGTGTTTCTAAAGAAGACTAAAGTAAATCAGGTTAAAAGTTTACAGTGGTTATTTGTAAAGGCTTTTTGCTAAAACACCTCAAAATCCAGACATGATACGCAAAATTTTCAGTGTTCTTGAGAGGATGATTCAGTATGTTACGATTTATGTTTACTGTGTTACAAAAAATAAATATCATAGAATCGTAGAATGGTTTGGGTTGAAAGGCACTTTAAAGATCGTTTAGTTCCAAACCTCTGCTATAGACAGTGACGAAAAAAAGAAGCCAACAAAACAAAGAAATAAAGCGGTTTTCCTAAGAAACTTGAATTTGATGTAACATACTAATTGAACATGCATTGAAGTTGTCATTTTTTAATATTCACCAATAATTCCTTCTTCTTTGGGCAGACATTTTCTTCTGTTAAAAAAGGTCAAGTTTAGGGTTTTACAAAGGTTACTTTTTGATGTATGCCAAAAAGTTGTGACAGTCACCATACTCTTACTACTTCACCAGAATATTCTGTTTTCTGAATACTTATTTTAATTCTGACCTCCCTTTTCGCTCATAATTTTTCCTCTTGTTTTATGTGGTGATTAATGACAACTCTTACCAGAAGAAGACATATCAATATCTTTTCTTTCTCCTTTTCCCCAAAAGTATACTCTTACTGATAAAATGAAAGTGATGAGGCCTGTGAATATAAAAATAGGTGGTCATTATTTCTTGTGAATGAAGTGAATAAACAAGACTGAGAAATAAAGCACTCTCCATTCCTACTACAGTTATATCCAAAAAGTTGGCAAGAAACATGGTATGGCATATTTACGTCATACTATTCCCAGTTGATCTGTATGGGTCAGAAGTATTCATGGGATCTAAAGGAATATCTATGCTAGCAGTACAAATGGTGTTAGGGGATATTCCATGACTCTGGGATTTGATCTAAGTCAAATTTGTAGAGAAAAACTTTGCTTGATCTTTGCCCATTTCTGCTCACACTTTTTCATGCAATTCTAGGGCATTGTTCAAGAGTTAGTGTGAGCCAGGAATCTTTATCAAAATATAACACTGATGTCTCTACTGATGCTGTGCGTATCAGCATGATTAGCTGTATGGGTACCAGTCATTATGTAACTATTGTCAGAGAACATGCTTAGGGCACTTTTAATTTAATGGAGCAGGAATAACTTACATAGCCCTCTTCCTTCTTAGTCTTCTTCAGGCAGAGTCTTAATACTTGCTTCATTTAAAAAATTATGCTGTATCATAGAAGAAATGTAATATTTGCAGTCATTCAGAGCAAAAAGTTACCTCTAGCTCCATTTCTAATACATAATTTAGCTCTATTTCTAATACAATTGTTTATGTAATTTCCTTCCACAACACAAAATGAGTAGTAAAAATTACCTAGCAATTCATTTTCTTTCCTACTGAGATAAGTCAAATTTAGTGGGATTAATCTCATCTACACTTCAATTTTTATAATGCAGGCATCTGCATTTGAGCTTGCCAGTTATAAATTTTATTCCACGATTCATCTTATCATAATGTAGATGTATAAAATGTTTAAAACTTTGGTTTGGAAATAATAAGTAGTTTTTTTAATAATATAGATAATCTAGTTGATTAATCAAGGTGCTGATACCTACATAGCTGAAATTGGAAAGGCCTTAGAAATAACTTTATGTTATATAAAAATATTTTGCCAGAATCCTCACCTCAGGTATTTTATCTGAATGTTTGCATATAAGAAATGTCATTTTAATTTTGATTTCTCAGAAACAAATATGAAGTCCCAGAATAACATGTTATCCTTAGGAAAGGTGTCTTAGAACTAAGTGTAATAATGCTCCAGTCATTAGGTCAAATAATAAGACTTTCTGTTGATCCTAAATACTTAATTCAGAACCAAAGCAAAAAAAAAAAAATAATAAATTAATAAACAATAAACACAATATTTAAAACTAAAGTGGCTATGAAATCAAGGATGATTCTACTAATCAAGATTTTAATGCACTCGGTGAAACATATTTCTCAGCATTTTTATTATTCCATATGTGCAAAACCAATCAAATATGCACAAATTTAAATTTTTTGTGGATATAAAATATTTACAGTTGAGATCTTTTTATCTTTTAAACCACTGTTTTTTGAGATAAGAACATGTTAATATTTACACTAATAAAGTTCTTGATTTTTTTGCATTAGACTAGCCTTGGAGATTTCATTTTATCTATCATTAACATTTCTTTCAAGTCTTTACATATATGTCAATTTGAAAAAGATTCTTGTCTTTTTCATCGATCTAGGGGTTCTTTTAATCTATTCACCTTATAAGTGTCTTCTTATACTTGGATGACACACATTTGTAAAGACTGTCTGGAAAGAAAGACAGTAGATATATACCCATATACATCATCTTGGCCTGATTTTCTTTTCTGCTAGTACCCATAAAAATCCTCTAGTTTTTCTTAAGTAGGGTTGAAATTACAGAGAACTCAAGTCTGTGTTTTAAATGTGAGTCAATCCATGTCATTGTGACAAATCTTTATAGGAACTTTATAGATACAGAACTAATGATTAGATCCATTGTTATGCACTCTCGTATCTGTAACAGAGAGCAATCATCAAATTCACATTGTCTGTGAACTTGAAAGTTAGCACTAGCTGACCATGCCATCTGGAAGAGGCTTAAAACGTGCTATGCTATTAAGTGGTATTACAATGTACCACATGGATTACAAAAAAAAATGCTACAGACCTGTTACTCCAAAGTATAGATGCACTGTGCATATTGTACAGCCATGGTAATGCAGTTTGCTAAAAGAAAAATAATAAAAAAAACATACAGTTTAGTATGAAATATGCAAAGGTGAAACTAGATTAAATCAATTTACACAACAAAAATAAATACAGGAAAAAATAAAAAAAAATGAGAATGATCATTAGCAACAGTATAATTTTAGTATGTTGTTGAGGTTTTTTTGTCTCATTTTGTACTTACAACATATTTTCCCTTCTGGTGCTGATATGGGCTCAACAATTATCATTGTTGCACTGTGGTTACAATTAAAGCAGTTTACTTAAGGGCACTCCAATATCTAATGGGAAGTCAGAAAAAAAACGCATCAACAGCAATAAGAAAATCCTCCAGTTTAACAAGAAATGGAAGGAGGCTCAGGGCTGAAAAAAATTGAATCTAGAACTTTTAAGATCTTTTGTGCTCCAGTTATCTTATTGTTCTGGGTTCAGCAGTAGCAGTCATTTTTCTCCTTCTTAGGAGCTGGTGCAGTGCTGTGTTTTGACTTTCAATCTGGGAACAGCATTGATAACACCAATGTTTTTAGTTGCTGCTCAGTAATGTTTAGTCTGACCAAGGACTTTCTGAGTCTCATGCTGTGCCATGGAGGAGGGGAAGCCGGGAGAAAGCAGAGACAGGACACCTGACCCAAACTAGCCAAAGAGGTATTCCATAAGACAGCACGTCATGACCAGTATGTAAACTGGGGGCAGTCACCTGGAAGAGTTACATCACTGCTGGGTTGGGCTGGGTATTGGTCTGTGGGTGGTGAGTGGTTGTATTCTCTTCCCTTGTTATTTCGCTTACCATTATTATTGGTGGTAGCAGTAGTGGTTTTGTGTTATACCTTAGCTACTGGACTGTTCTTATATGAACCCATGGGAGTTAGATTCTTTTGATTCTCTTTCCCATCCCTCTGAGAGCAGGAAAGAGGAAGTGAGGGGAGTGAGTGAGCAACTGAGAGGCTGAATGGATTTAAACCATGACACTTATAAATAAGGGTGTTTTTTTTTCTGTTGGCATTATGTTTCAATACCATTCCGGCTTAATATAGAGAACTAAGCACTTAAATGATCAAAACAATTCTTCTCACGGGTTACCATGCAACCCTGTTATACTGGTAGAAATAACACTCATTGCAGTGTAGTAAAACAATATATAAATATCAGATTTAGACATCTGCCCAAAGTTGTGATATACCTGTTATACTACTTATTAGGTCTTTACAAGTAGCTGGAATTCTGTTCAAGACAAGCAAATATCAGAAAATAGACCTACCCTATAAAGGGAAAATGGATTCTTCCACATCTGTTTTATTTTATTCTGTATTAAAATGTATATGTCCTCCTCACTCAGAGTACAAGCAGAACCTGCCCACAAAGGTAAATAGTTAACTAATGGCACTCAAGCCAGAAGTGTTTTCATGGTAATTTCTTAGTAGAAACAAGAAGACAGCCTTGAGATAATTCTGATAGCATGTTCAAAGAAAACAGGAAAAATGTTCTAGCAGATTGAATGCAGAGGCGCAATTAAGAAGTCTACAAATAGTTTAAGAAACAGATACCATAGAATCATAGAATAGTTAGGGTTGGAAAGGACCTTCAAATCATCTAGTTCCAACCCCCCTCCCATGCCTAGGGACACCTCACACTAAACCATACCACCCAAGGCTATGTCCAACCTGGCCTTGAACACTGCCAGCAATGGAGCATTTACAACTTCCCTGGGCAACCCATTGCAGTGCCTCACCACCCTCACAGTAAAGAATTTCTTCCTCATATCCAATCTAAACTTGCCCTGTTTAAGTTTGAACCTGTTACCCCTTGTCCTCTCACTACAGTACCTAAGGAAGAGTCCCTCCCCAGCACCCCTATAACTCCACTTCAGATACTGGAAGGCTGCTAGGAGGTCTCCCTCCACGCAGCCTTCTCTTCTTCAGGCTGAGTTCTAAGGCAAGTTAAGAATGCATTAGCCTGAATGCTGGCATCTCTTAAAGCTTCCTGAACACTTGAAGGTGGAAAGTGGAAAATGCCATGTCAATTGTTTAAATTTTTTCTAAGGGGAACTCTGAAAAACTATTAGAAAATTAGTAGAAATCAGTGTGAAAAACTGAATCAGTTAATAGATTCATTAGTGTGATTTATTTAGAATTAATGAATTGGGTTATCCTTAGGAAGTATTGCCTTACAAATTTATTTACATAATTTGAAGTGGTCTACAAGCATAGGGATATATGATTCAATTGGTCTTGCTGGATTACCGCAAGTCTCTGGGCACGCAACTTCACTTAGGACTTCTAAAGAACTTAACCATGGAATAGGAAGAAATGACCTTGAATAGATAAATAAGTGGCTAAAAGTCAAGAAACAGGGTACAAATAAATGCTCACCAAAGGTCACTGCAGGTCACTAATGTGCTGGGATTTGTGCTACTCAATATATTCATAAATGAACTTACATCTGTAAGCAGCAACTGCAGAATTACTGCTGATAGTATAGAGCTATTCTAGATAATGACCATATACAGCCAGAGTGCAAAACTGCAGAAAGACCTTCGAAACAGAGTTTATGACATCAAGAAATTGCAGCAGCATGGAAAATGGATATTAGTGTAGTCAAGTATAAAATGGTTGGGAAAAAAGCACGTACAACACTTACACCCAGCACTGGCTGCTACCTCAGAGATGAGACTTTGTAGTAAATACAAACTAGCACCATTTCAGTAGTGGTCTAAAAAAATCAAAGCAAATGTTGGGAACTATTAAAAAAGAAACAAAAGATAAAATCCTTTTCTAGTGTAAATTCTTGTTTAAAACATATCTTGAATATGGCTATTAGGTAAGATGACCAAAGCCGTAAAACAATTTTCACTTGAGGTAGGAGTGGTAAAACTTCCCTGCTTGGAAACAGAGAAGTGAGCGGGATAGGAAAGACATCTACAATTCTGACAAGAAGAGAGTACAGATGGAACAGTTCATTCTAACATATATAATAAGGAGCACCAAATGTGGTCGTTAGCATCTAAGCTGAAGTACTAAAAGACGATTTTTTGCAGAAAAATCTATAAACAGGCAGAATTCAACCCCAAGACTCAGGGCAGAGGTGCTTAGAGTTTATATCCACTCAAGATTTAACAACAACAAATGGAATCCAGATGGGATAACTGGGTGCATAAGTAGATCCACTGAGAGTAACTGGTCTGGGAATAGCTTAGGTCTAGGAGAGGAATTAAGGAAATCATTATATGTCATTGAGTTGTTTTTTGTGTGGCAACCATTGTTGCCCTTTTTACAGCTTTTTTCTATTATTAATTTACTATAATCCTTGTTAGCATACTTTATAAATGTAAAAGTACCTGTTTTTCAACTTATTTCTTGTTTCCAGCTGATAAAATTCCAGCTTATTTCCAGGTCCAAGGCTGCACTACAGATTCTTTTTCTGAGTCTCTAAATGTTTGGATTTTCACTTTGTTCTCATAAATTCCCCCTCATCCTATTACTTCACTCCTTAAGGTTATTCATTTATTTATGTATAATATTTCACCGCTCCCCTGTATTCAAAATGACTGCCAACTTTGTGATATCATCTATTTTCATTACCACACTTTAACTTTTGAGAAAAGATCAGGATTAGAGATTGAGATACTGAGCCTACTCCCAAGCCTCAGTAAATTTCAATTATGACTTCTTCACAGTGCAATATTTTCTCTTCAATAAAACAAAACAGCTCTTGTCATCTGATACTTTATACTCCTGTGTAAACTTGCATCATATGTTTAATTACTTGAGGCTTGAATATTTTTTCCGTAAATATTTGTTTTAAAATCTTATGGGATAAACAAGTTCAGGTTTATATAGATCTTTCTTTGTCCTCTTTATAAATATCAGTATTTGCTAATTATTTTTCATACGTACTTTCATTGAGAGATGCGTTTCATAAAATCATAGAATAGTTAGCGTTGGAAAGAACCTTAAGATCATCTAGTTCCAACCCCCCTCCCATGCCCAGGGACACCTCACACTAAACCATACCACCCAAGACTATGTCCAAACTGGCCTTGAACACCGCCAGCGATGGAGCATTTACAACTTCCCTGGGCAGCCCATTCCAGTGCCTCACCACCCTCACAGTAAAGAATATCTTCCTTACATCCAATCTAAACTTGCCCTGTTTAAGTTTTAAGCCACTACCCCTTGTCTTCTCACTACAGTCTCTCAAGAAGAGTCACTCCCCAGAATCCCTATAGGCCCCCTTCAGATACTGGAAGGCTGCTATGAGGTCTCCCTCCACTCAGCCTTCTCTTCTCCAGGCTCAACAGCCTCAACTTTCTCATCCTATCTTCATATGGAGGTGCTCCAGTCCTCTGATCATCCTCGTGGCCCTCCTTTGGACTTATTCCAACAGCTGCATGTCCTTTTTATGTTGAGGACACCAGATCTGCACACAATACTCCAAATGAGGTCTCACAAGAGCAGAGTAGAGGGGCAGGATCACCTCCCCCAACCTGCTGGTCACACTCCTTTTGATTCATCTACTGGTTCTCCTGAGTTCTCTAATATCCTGCTCTGTCATAATCATGTTTTGATTTTAGATGAAGTATTTTCAGTTGCATATCACCATTGTATATCACCAGTCCTGATTGCTAACCCATTTGTTCTACTTGTCCAATATGATGATAATATTAATATATATATATATGCTTTTGAGGAACAGTCAGAATATGTATAGTTAGCATTTTATTCGCAAACAATAGTACTGGTTCTTCTGTATGACCCTTTCTCAAACAAAACCCCATAGTTTATTCTGAAAATTTATACTTTGCGCAATGCTTTTTATCCCTGAGCAGTTTAATGACCAAGTTAGAAATTCCAGAAAACAGGCATTTATTATTGAAATCACAACTCAAGTTGCATATCAGTGTATGACTGCACTGTCTTAATTTAAGTCTATGTTTCTTTCACAATGCCACAACTATTTATTCCTAAGAGGAAAGAACTATGATTTGCAAACATCTTTTCGGTACAGTTAAAGGAATGGTGAATGCATTTTCCACCTGAAGTTAGCCTCCTGTTACATTTTAATTTCCGACATCTGGAAAAAACTGTGTCTTTTGATGTAGCGCCAGGTTGCTTAGTCAGATGAAAATCAAAGTACCTCAGGTCTTTGATATAAATGCTGAAACCATAGTAAGTTAGCAAGAAATATTAGGAGATAACAAATAGGGGATCTATTTCTAAAGCCACCATGCAAGTGATTCTAATTCCTTCCAAATCCTAATTTCAAAATCCCTTGAAAGACACTCAACTTTATATCTTGGGCAGCTTCAGATAAAGACTACAACACTGTACAGCCAAATCTCAGTATGTTAAATTATCAGTGCCAGATGTTGATCAGATCATAAGTAGAACCACAGCGCTGGAAGTACAACCCTTTTTGCCTATCATTCCCTAATAAGGATCTTTGTGTTTGAAAATAAAATTTCTCTTTTCCATGCTCCATATAGGAAGATAAATCTCCTTATTTTCTATTTTCATTATATACCAGACATATTAATAAAATGCCCTGCATTTTTTTTTAACAAGATCTAATAATAATTTATGCAGATGAATGTAAAAATTACTGTGATAATGCTGATGGCAAAAATTACTGATAATGCTGATGGCGAATTTTATGAGAAAAAATTTAAAACTAGTAAAATACACCAAACTAGGGAAAATATTCGTAAGCATAGCAAATTCAGTGATTCATAGTCAGCAGGATCATTCTAGCTTTCTATGTCACCACTTGGTTTTTATGTGATGTTACTAAGCAACAAAGGTTACTCTTCAGCAACACTTGGGTGCAGTATTTGCAGTTTTAATCAAATCAGCTGCTAAATGAACAGTATTATCGTGTAATCAGATTGCCAGTGATTAACAGTGCAAACAAATCAAATATATGTTAATTTATCTTATATAGCATAATTATAACAAGTCTTAGTTTAGTTAATGGGCTTTTCTAATGTACATCTCTGATTAGAAAATTTATCTTATTGTGAGCATCTTTAGTACCAGGGATGATTCAGGCAATACTTTAGTTTTGCCTCCAAGCTCCAAAAAATATTTACTCAAATGTATTCAAACCAATGATTAAAACTGTTAAATTAAAATCGAGTTGATTGGCAACATAAAAAAAAATAATTGCACTCTCAGAAGTATTTTTTGTTGCTGTTATCCATTTTTTTTAACTGAATCTTGTAAGATATTGTGCATCATGTTTTAACTCTATTTTCTATTTCTCCTTGAGTACTAACAGAGAAGACTAGACAGGATAATGTGCCAAATTATTGAAAAATCCATCAGATCTGCTGCTTTTGAAATTCCACATTGATTTAAAAGATAAAGCAGCTATCCAGAGAAAGCCTCTCCATTCCAGGAAATACAGACTGTGAACCAGCAATTTGTATCACCTACTAGCTAATAGATAAAAGTTTGTTTCAGATACAACATGACTCCTTTAAAGTTGAAAGGTCAAAGAGGGAAACTGTTTCTTTTCATTTGTATGAATGATTTTGCTGTCATATTTTAAGGATTCTGCACAGATAAATGTAGAATTCCCACTGGGATAAAAGACACCCAAAAAACCTATATATACAGAATTAAATGCTATAGCAATTTAAATGCCTGAAAGCAGAAAAGACTGGCCAAGGATTGGATGACATGAAGAACAAACAAGTTATAAGAGAAATGCAGATATGTATAAATTCATGAAGATAGTAAATTATCTTCTTCTGCTTTTAGAGGTTTTTGAGTTTTGTTGTTTTTTTGTTGTTTTGGTTTTTTTTTACAGTAGTATAGAAAGAACTGAAATAGTAGCACTGCTGTTGTTATGCAAATTTTTAGAGAAGCTCTCTTAATAATCTGTAAATAAAATTCCTCTACATCTTCACCCTTCTGATATAATTTTAAATAACATACATTATTTTAGGGAGAGGAGAAGAAGGGAGAGAAAAAAGAGAATAAATTCTGATGCCAAAACTGCTGTATTTACATTAAGAGTTCATTTGAATTCCATGACAGTCTGTGGAACACATGATCTAAGCCTTTAAAATATTGTCCCATAAGAATATTAATGTAGCCCTTCTAGTACTGTAGATGGTAAGATTGTACTTGAACACAGTAGTGAATGTAATCTATTTTCTATTTAAATGGTCTGTTGCTGGTTTGCCTTTTTACAACAATACTTAGGGATGTCATTTGTGCCCTTATTGTTCCTGAGGTTGTGTTGTTATTTATTGCAGAAGAGAAAGTCTTTTGCACAGATATAGCAACCTAACAAGCTGAAGTAAAGAAAGGTGGGAAGGGAAAGGAACATAATATTAAGTCCCACAAAATGTTAGATTACAAAGGTACTTTAAATTAAATCAAGAAACTGTTTCTCTCTCTAATTAATAGGAATAAATAAAAAACTTTGGGGGCAACATAGCTCGTCTGGATTTTTGGGGATTTTTAAGCAGCTGCTTTTTTTTTTTTTTTTTTTTTTTGTTTTTGTTTTTGTTTTGGACGTGCCTATCTCTTTATTGAAAAGCAGAGCCTTTGCTCAGATGATAAAAACTACAAATAGTCTTATGTGATTTTCTCAGTGCAATGGAAATAAGGTCGGTATGATTTTGTTGGAATAAAATGTGTTCCAAACTCATATTCTGAAACAATATGGATAATTTCGCATGGTTGATGTATGCAGTACCTGCTAATTTAATGTGTGCAGGAAATCAGTGACAAGAGATACAATCTCAGTAGAACCAATGAAACTTTTGTTGTTATTAGCAATTTCAGTTAGTCTCCAGGAAATACTTTGGGCTATAAATATTCCATTAGCATTGCCATTTGGATGCTTATGGTTTTGCAGCCCTGGAAATATTTGTCTATCTCTGGTCAATTAACACAAAGAAATCCTACTCAAAAAAATCCTCCTCCAGCATGTAAAAAGTCATGCAAAAGAAAATATTTTTTTAGCATTATATCCCCCTCTACTGGTAAAATATTATTTTCCTTATAATTAATCTCAAAAGCAGACTATAATTAAAAAAGAATGTAAAATGGTAGCTCCCTTTTGAAAATACAGTCCGAGGATGAATATTTTAAAGAGACAAACAAGAATTAGGTCTAAGTATAGTTCTGAGACTGGGTAATGTAGGAAGTTCTGACATGGGCTCCTGATTTATTCAAGGGAGATTGATTTACAAGGAAAGTATAATGATATTTGCAGTGAAGGAATCTACTGGAGTTCTCTCAGTAATTTCCATTAAAAACAGAATAGAAAGTGTGTAAATTTGTAAGTAACCAAAAATGTTAATATTATATTCTTTACAGAAATATAGAAAGAAAAATAACAGGAAGAACAGGATATCCCCTGGTGCTCACTAGCTATGTGAAACAATTAAAGCTTGGATAAATAATGTAATCAGTGATAATAATTAAAAATAAAAGATGGCTGTAAATATAGGCACATTTACCCATCTGTCAAAACAATTAAAAACCTTTAAAGCAGTGCAATATTGATAATAAATATAGTAAATGTGTATTCAGTAAAAAACCCTCAACATTCGGAAACTTAATTAAATCAAACAGATCAAGAAGAACTCACGTGATTTTGACTAGTAAGACAAGGCTTATGAAGGACTTTTCATTCTCCTTAGGTTTTTGTTACACTTCCCCAAATATGTACAGAAGAGAAACTGTAGTGCAGGCCCCTTCTGCTTTTCTAAAAAAACAAGGCTGAGAATATTTTCTACATAGATTTTCCACCTAAAGCACTGGAAACTAAGTACCTGAAGTCCTGAGTAAGATTTTATTAGGATTTGCAGTCTAGAGCCTGCTATAGGCAGTAAATTTTGCCTTTGTTTTAAAGCACAGCTAGGGGAGTTGTTTGGGTCACCATCTAGCTTTTATGGAATACATTTAGGACGACAGTTCTCAGTCTGGGGACAGGAATTTGAATGTTGGTTTCTTGAACAGAAATAAATCCCTACTCCCTCCCAGAAGAGTGCTGTAAAAAGCAGAAACCATACACAAGGATAGTCCAAGTTAGATTTTGGGGGAATACATGACTTTGCAATTTTGAGTAAAGTATTTTGGTCATCACAGTGCATGAGTTAAACATTTTGTGACACAATGCTCTCATTCTTCAGAATCTCCCTCTCTCACGGTAACGATGATATGAATGAGATGATGGTACTGATCATGAATGCATTTTTACTGTGTGTTTTTCCAGAAAGTTACTAAAAGCAAATAAAATCTTTAATAATTAACCAAAGATGGTAAAATTATTCTAAAAATAAGGCTTAAGAAAACAATAAAAAAAAAATAAAAAATCAAGAGATAAAGATTAAGAGAAAAAAAAACCATAACCAACCAACAAACAAAAAAAAACCCAAGGGAAATAAGTGTGGTGGAGTGAGAGAGAGAGACAGAAGCAAAAGGCACAAACTGAAACAAGGGATTTCATCTGAATACCAGGACCACTTTATTACTGTGAGAGTGATCAAGCACTCGCACAGGCTGCCCAGAAAGGTTGCAGAGTCTCCATCTTTGGAGATTGTCAAAAGCTGTCTGGATGCAGTGCTGAGAAACTGGCCCTTGGTGACCACTCTGAACCTGTGGATTGACTTCTGGAGATCCCTTCTAGCCTCAGCCATTCTGTGATTCTGTGAAAATAATGGGAAGAGAAAGGAAAGGAAGGATAGAAGGAAGAGAAAGGGAGGGAGGGAGGGAAGGAGGAAAGGAGGGAGGCAAAGAAGATTAGTTTAAATTGTCACCAAAAGCACATTGTATCTCCTTCCGACTACTCACATGCATTAGATATTTCTAAAAGCCTGATGGTGTCATCACTAAATACATGTCCATGATCAATGAAAAGGTTTCATTGCTTTCATTTTTACTGTCTTTTATTTGTGTGCTTTTTTCTCAAACATGGAAGAATGTAGTTGGCAGCTATTAGGAAACCCCCCAAAAGAAAGAATACTTCTGTATATATATCACTGAATAAATATTTCTTTCATTTTAATAATAAAATATAATTGACATTATTAGAGAAAATAAAGCCTACAATTGCAGCTAAAAAAGACTACAAATTACAAATTATGAAATCCTACTAGAATTAGAACTGGAAAAGATGACAACTGAAGAGGACTGGAATGTTACACAGGATGAACATATAACCCTGTATGAACAATTGTCTAAAACAAATGGGAAAAATGTAATTGTAGAAAGTGAAAGATTTTGAATGTAGGGACCAAGAAACAGATTTCCATCTATCAGCTAGGAGCTCAGCAGATGCAGATATCACTGAAGCAGGAACCTGTATGTGTGAGATTATTCACCAAGGGAAAGAATAAAATGACCACAGATAACAAGCTGTTTCCATTTGAGACAGAAATATTAAAGACGTAGTAAAAAGGTCCAGTGAGTATGTTTCTGCGATACTCTGTGAAATACTGTGTTTACTTCTAGTTCTAGTACATAATTTAAAGAAGATGATAACTAGAAAATAACATGCAGAGGAAATTATTGGTGATGTACTGAAAATAATAGCTGTATTAATAGGCTTTGGGTTTGTTATATTTTTTTAAATCAGTGAAATTTGTCAGCTAAATGTCTGTCTTGCCAGTTAGAGGTACGGGTACAGGCAGAAGTCAATGATTCATAGAATCATAGACTGGTGAGGGTTGGAAGGGACCTTAAAGATCATCTAGTTCCACCTCCCCTGCCATAGGCAGGGACTAATCATCCCAATCAGTACCTGGCTTTGTGGCTGGTGTCATTGCCAGGGTTTTGGTTTCCACAATCATGGGACATTCTTTGATGAATGTGGCATATTAGGAAGAGATGGCATCCACCTATCTAGAAAAGGCAGGAAAATCTTTACTAGTCAATTAGCTGACTTGTGCTTTAAGCTACCTTGAGGGATCATGATCAAAGCTGTGCCCCCTGTGTAATCAAAAGCAACTGGGTAGGTGAATTATAGAATCATAGAATCATAGATTAGTTAGGGTTGGAAAGGACCTTAAGATCATCTAATTCCAACCCCCCTCCCATGCCCAGGGACGACACACAATAAACCATGCAACCAAGGCTCTGTCCAACCCAGCCTTGAACACCACCAGCGATGAAGCATTTACAACTTCCCTGGGCAACCCATTGCAGTGCCTCACCACCCTCACAGTAAAGAATTTCTTCCTCATATCCAATCTAAA
>JARCZZ010010337.1:6737-23201 GCA_030323915.1 Brotogeris chrysoptera | reverse complement strand
CACAAATCACTACTGCTACCACCAGTAATAATACAAGAGAAATACAAGGAAAGAGAATACAACTGCTCACTAAGCCCCACCCAGCCAATGCACCCCCCAGCAGCGAATCCCCCAATGCACCACCACCACACCCTTCCCGGTCTCTGCTCTCCGTTTTCACATCCTGGACATGACATGCTGTGGTGTGGAATAACCTCTTTGGTCAGTTTGGATCAGGTGTCCTGTCTATGCTTCCTCCTGGCCCTCCTCCCTGGCATAGCACGAGACTCAGAAAGTCCTTGTCCAGACAAAACACTACCCAGCAGTAACTGAAAACACTGGTGTTATCAGCGCTGCTCCCAGGCCAAAATCAAGAACACAGCGCTGCACCAGCTACCAAGAAGGAGAAAAATGACTGCTGCTGCTGAACCCATGACACTCATAAATTCGTTCAGCTCCTCATCCATTCCCAGGCGGAGCTCTGCGCACTCCAGGCAGTCACTGATGTAGAGGGCTGCATCTTCTCCTTGTACCTCCAGCCGGTCTTTTCCTGAAGAGCCTGTACCTTTCCATTCAAACACTGCAGTTGCAGAAGGCATCCCACCTCATCTACATGATGGCAGTGATGTTCCATTGCTGTCCTGTGATTGCTCTTAAGGTTCTGGGTGTCTCTACTGACACCAGCATCAGACTGGTAGGAGCAGGATGGACTGAGGTTCCACTGGCCCAGCAACATCAGCTTAAAGTCTGCTTCACCAGCTTGTTGAGCCTATGCCAGGTTCAACTGGTCCTTTCAAACCCTTTCTTTCCCTTTTAACCAGGAGGATGGATGAAAAGACTACTTGTTCTCTTTTCTGAAAAGCACATTGAAAGGCAGGTTAAAAACCAAGACCAGAGCAAAGAAATTCCTGCCAGAACAAAGCACTTTGTGCAATGTACTATTCTCCCTTTGGAGAGGGATTCAGAGTAAGAATGCATTGGAAATTTGAAAAACAGCAGCTATTTCAGTAAACTCACTACCAACAGGAACTTAGATATAGGATTTAAGAATATGTGCAGTGAACAGTTTAGTAATGCAGCTAGTTACTTATATTTCAGGCCATACCAGTTCACTGAAGCCTGCAGACCTCCACTTCCAACTATATTTATCTTTATAATAAATCTTGTGCTCTTTTTAATCTCAGGTTGTCAATTTTCTGTCAGTGACAAGATAAACATAGGCAAGCCAGCAGTACAGAAAATAAATATTCTCTGACTTTATGATGTTAGAACTTATAGACTAACATCAGTAGTACAAAAACTGCCAGAAAAAACCTCTAGCCTATCACATTTCTAGGTACTTTTATTTTGACAAGTTATAAAAAGAGAATAAATGCATTCTCTTTTCCTTTAAAAACTATAAGCAGGGTTTTTTTTAAACATTATCGTATGTAGAAATTTAAAAAAAAAAATTAATAGAAGGGTGAGAGAAGGAAGAACAATTTCAGTCACACAGATGTAGTCACTAGCTTATTTGAAACCATAGTAAAATTGTTTCATGCCTGGATCTCCTGGTCTGTGTATAATTATTAGCCTAATTCTGTTTGGTGCTGATTCTCACATATTGGGAGATAACTCCTTGAATATTAGTAACTGATGTGAGACTACTTCTCTCTTTTTACACATTTTCAGGTTAGCAGGAATGATATTGCAGGGAGCTATTAGTAAGTACATCACAGCGTAATTTATAGTTATTTTTAAACCTATTCTTAATGTTAGTAGTTTTAATAGCCATTCTGTTTAAAATGAGAAAAGAATTCAAGTCAGAACATAATTTTGTTCCTTCTCAATCTTTCAGGAATAATCTTATTTCCCAGTTTGAAATAGTTTAACAAAATTGTCTGAGCAATAGCTCTAATTGACTGACCATGACATGTCACAGACAAGACAGAAGTCATTTAACATTATAATTTTTATGTCAAGATACTAATAATTAAGTAGCATGTTGGGGGTTGTTTTTGGTTTTGTTTTGCTTTGTTGAAGCCTGATTTATGAGACTCTGGACATTTAACAATTTTAGAGGGAATTCAACATTCTTTGTTCTTCTTTCTAAGTATTCTCAGAAAGATGCCTGGATTGTAGAATGCTGCTGTGTCCACAGACAAACAAACTAAAAAATTTGGTTTACATGTTCATTAACTGGTTTCATACTATTGAGGTATGAATCTTTCACAGCTGTACTGCACTGTATGGTACTGTAAGAATGCTGATGCGTGCAATAAGTAAAAACAGTGAAAAAAACCTCTTAAAAATTTAGGACAAATTTCATTGTTTAGGACAAATTTCATTTAGGACAAATTTCAACTGTCAAATTTTCATCATTTGACCTCGAACTTACTGACCTCCTTCTTTTGGCAGTTATGTTGTAAGAGGCTGGAGTCTGTCCCTCAGGAATTCATGTTATGACTGGGCACACTTTTTGCAAACTACCTCTAAGAATCCCTTCTTTTTCTCCTGTAAAACACAGGGAAAGAGACTTCTTTCCCTGCAGGTGACTTCCGTAACTGCAAGAGCTGTTCCTTTGCATGTTTCATGTCTTCGTGGAAGTGTTGGTGCTCCATTTACTCACATGTACAGCAGCTCGACATGGATAGTCCTCATCTACTAGCACAGGAGAAAAGCAGCGCAGAAAGGAAGGAAAGGAAGAAGCCCAGTTCCTTTCCACCTGCTCCCCTCATTCCTGTGTCAGAAAAGCTCAGCGGGAAGCTCTGGGAAAGAGATAGAAGCAGTTGTGGAGTCAAGAGAGGGCTAGACATTGAGTTGTACACTTGATTAATGCCAGTGCTTGACACCTATGGCAATGCTGTATCACATATATTTAGAATCATAGTGTCACAGCTGTAGTTAAGTTATACATCATAAACCCACAGAGAGAAAATGAATAGATATACTATGGGAATATTCCAGCTGCTGAATCAGAAGCATTCAATGTCCCAAGGATGCAGAAAACTAGTAGGTCAGAAAAGCAGCGATACCAGTTTGTTCATCTACATTAGTATTCGGTTTCAGAGGGACTTCTACAGAAATAGTTAGCTTTATAAGAAAAAGATGGAGTTATCTGACCTTCCAGTGAGATAATGAAGTGTAAAATTGACTTGGAGGCAAATTGATATGGGTAGTAACCATCCTGTCAATTGCATTAGTATGTGGTCACATGCTTCATAAATATTCAGTTTGTTTTCTTCAGCTGTATTAAAATTCAGTGGGTATTTCACTCTCTATCATCCAGATTTCATTGGCATCTTTCACAAGCCATGAGGGAGGGGACATAGAATGTTTTCCAAATACAGTGTGATTGCGTAGTGCATTCGTGTGGTGAGGCTTTATCATAAGCACACTTTTAAGGTCCAGCACTATTTGCTCAAAATTTGGGGAGGGTATTGAAGAGCAAATGACCTTTTCTTTGCTTCTTTACTTTTATTTATGAAAAAAATTTAAAGAGTTTCATTTCAACATTCCAAATTCTTCTTTGATATGGATCTGCATGAAGATTCTGTATAATTCTTTCCAAAGCTGAGTTAATTTTCCCTAAATGCACTTTCAACTGTAAGTTTTTAAATTTTCCTTTATTTAAAACAAAGAACATAAAAGCTAGGATCTACTTTAACATTCTGTGCAGATACATAGGAGTGCAGGAAAATATTAAAGGCAAGTCCCTCAGCCACACAGTATTCATAAGAACGGTATTCTAAAAATTATATTACAGAGTCTGAGCTGGTTATGTCATCTTGATTAAAATTTGTAAGGGATTTATTTGTTCTCACCAAGAAATATGCTGATAGCCTTTTTGGCAGAGTATGCCCGATTTAATTAATCTAGTTTAAAAATTAATAAATTTCAGCCCTTGCACCAACCTTGCATCTTGTATTCTTAAGGCTTTTTCACCCTGAAGATGAGCAAGTGGCTTTGTTGCTGCCTAATCTCTCCAGGGATTTTTTCTGTGATGAGACAGCTGTAAAATTTGCTGTGTTTTCCAAAAGCTGTACCTTTAGAGAGTATGAAGGGATGCTGTAGATCTCCCAGATGTCACTGTAAGAGCTCTTCTCATGAGAGTACCTCCCTCTTTGAGGGTTGTGTGAGTTACACTCTAAAAGGCAGTGTGGTTCTCTCCATTCGGAATATAGCTGCAACTGAATTCAGATTAAGCTTTTTCTGTATTCAGCTTTCACTGAATTACCCAGTATAATTTAATTCCTGATCGAGCCATGACAATTTGGCCTTGGAAATGAAGGAGAAATGTCTTCTTAAACTCTTTAGTTGAACGCGTGCCTCTTCAGAATATTGCCAATTTTAATAGGCACTTGCAATTATTCTCCGGCATTTAAACCCATTTGGCTCACTCTCTTCTATTCTTCCTGTGAAATTCTTTTCTATCTGAAACATAGTTATAAAGTCTTTTTTTTTTCAGTGAAATCCTGTGTACAGAGTTAATTGCAACAGGTATTTTAAAAACATGAAACATGAAAAAATTATTATATTTAGAGCTACTTTAGAAAAATACATTACATTTTGTGCTATTATTTCCCCTTGTTTATTATGAAGAGCATTTCCATGTAAACAAAACCTATCCTCATCTGCTTCTGTTGCTTATTTCCCACTTTAAGTTATAATCTTAAATCAGAAGCTTTAGTATTATAGCGGATTTTTGGGGCATGTTTATTATGCCAAAAACTAGGCTTATATCTTCAAGCTGAGAATAAGAAAAACTTAGCAGATGAACCCCTAAACACCATAGATCCTGTGACAGTTGGATATGTCTAGCAGTGGAAAAGGACAAGAAAGAAGACATGCAAGAATTGACATAAAAAGAAAATAATTTCAAATAATATTTGCTTTCTAATATTTTCAAGGAAAAGTCAACAAGTCATTAAAATACAGGAATACAGTATATATGATCTGTGAGAATAGTTAATGAATACTACACAATGACTTTATAATTAATTTCAAATGATCCTGAAAATGTATTTTAATTCTATGTGGAAAACTTTTTCTACCTAACACTTAAAGTCATTGTTTTAGGGGTGTAATGCAGCAGGACATTGATCCTCCAAAAGCACCTCCTGGAATCCTTAACAAAAACATGACAAACCAAACCAAACCAAACCAACCAGACAAACAAACAGGTAAAAACCCCACAGCAGAGAGACCCAACAACATCTCAGGAGAAATAACTAACAGGATTATCCAAACTGGCATTTCATCAAGGAATCTTGACTGACACTATTGAGTAAAAAGGACTAAACCATGATGTGTAAGCCAAGTATGAATATTTTTATAAACAATACTGTTTCATTATAAGAAGCCATAGAGATAATAGTATTTAAAACATATAATACATAATATCTGATTATATGCTTTCTTCTGGTTTTGAAGAACAGTTATGATTTTAAGGCTTCAAATTAAATTGTTGTCTCTAAAGAATGATGTTATATGGACTGTAATATCGTATATAAGTTTTCTTTCCCACCATAGCTTTATTTGTTTTATTCTGATTGGTATATTGATTTTTCCTTCATTTCAAAGCCAGTCTGAATTAGCCCCTGTTACTAGTAAAAGCAATTTTTTTATTCATCGGGAATACTTATATTCTACATTTTTACTGTGAACAGTTCTTGTGGGAAAATAACCAAAAGCATATTCTCACTGCTGCACGTATTTCACATTTCTGAGAAAGAGAAGATCTATTGGTTTTGGTTTTATCCTTGTAAGAAAGTGGATACAGAGACTTGGATACTTCGTGGTGTCCAGATGCCATTTACACTGGTGAGGAAAAAGGACAAAAGACCTAGTGGCATTCTTACTTCCACTCTTTTACTTAGTGGTATCTTTTGTGACAGAAAGCTTCTTGCTAGCTTATATGGTATAGAGCCATTGGTTTTTTTTCATTGGAGCCATTCTATATTTCAATGTAAGACTGCTTACATTTTAATTCATTCAAAGAAAGTAAGTAAGAATGTCTCCATAGTCTAGGCTCTATAACCTTAACATTCTGACATTAAATATCCAGTCATTTTTTAAAAAGTGATGTAAGTTTATCAGAAAACATTAGAAGCAAGGAACCAGATTCAACAACCCCATAGGATAACCCTTCTCCTGGGATAGCTAATGAGAAATACTCTTAATTCTTTTAAGTCAGAACATGTTTGAATAATTCTAATATTTTTCTTTCTTAGAAACAAGTGATGACAGTAGTAGTCATTATCTAGTGTTACTAAAACAATGATTTAATGGGACTGAACTCAAATATCTTTATATCAAAGGGAGTGAAAAGTTCATGATCTAATCCTTAAGTCTTTTGAAGCATATTTATTGTGAAAAAAAGATTAAGTTTCAGTTTTGTACTTTAGAGAATCTAATGTAACGACTGATCAAGAACTACAAAGATTGTAGTCTTAACCATAAGATGATCTGCGCTATTTAAATTTAACAGTGAGAGAATTATGTCTATGTTATGTATTTTACACATGTATAAAGGAAATGAAATGTTCTTTTGTGACACTCTTCCATGCAATGTATTTTTATGAAAACTAGTTGCAATTTTAATTAGCTTGTATCCACTTGAAATCTAAAAGATCTAAAAACAAAAAGTCAAATTCATGAAAATATGCTTTGGTTTTCATTAAATTATAATGATACCCTTAATGCTTCTTGATTCTTTTCACAGTCAAAGACTAACAATAGCAGATTAGAAAACAGTATTTTTTTTTTGTTGTTGTTGTTCTGGGATATCATATTAGAAACAAACACCAGTTTTGATTATGAGAACAGGGGTGGTTTTTTTTGTATAAAAGGTAAGTATCATCCTTTATTGGCAATGCAAACATTTTAAACCAATCTGTTGAAAGATACCTAAGCATCCTGTTTATAAAATATAAAAGAAGTCCATCTACTTTCTCAGGAAAGAGGAGAATTTGAAAAGTTAATGTAGTGAATGTTATTCTTAAAGGTAGGTGCATGATTTTATACCTTTTCAAAACTGTTTGTTTATTAGTGAAGGAACAATTTTACTGTTTTGCATGGGTGGATGTTAAATTCCAGCGGACCCAAGCTTGCAGGCACTGCTGCAGTTAAACAACCAACCAACCACCCAGTAAATAGATGTATTAAGTATTTGTCCTCTGTGTTTCTAAGGCTGTCATTTCAATTTCTAATATCAACAGAATTCATATTCTCTAGAAATATCTACAGAATGGTATGCAAAGTCTTTTGCTTGTCTCCGGCTATATTAAAGATAGCAACATGTCACATTTCATTTAAATGTTGAATTACTGTGCTTCAGTCCGGGGTCCTGTATTTCCCTCTCTTTGGGTGAGAACATTTCATGGGTTAGTTTTGTTTCTGTGTTGAGCTTAGCAACCAAAAGGAACCAACTAAATAAATATAGTGACTAATTGATGCGTTAAACCTATACAGTTGTTATGCAATTCTGAACTCTGTGATAAGCCAAAGACCATTACATATACAACCTTTTTTACTTATAGTTTATTATGAACTACATATTCTGTTCCCTTTAATACAATGTGACTGGGTATCAGAAAGTAGTAAGAAAACCTGCATGTTGGCCTTCACCTTGTCAATGCTCTCTGAGTCAACCTTTCACTTCTCTTCTGTAGTTTCTGGTTACTTTGAGTTTTCTGTATTTTAAAAAGTCTTTGTTCTAGTTTTTGCTCAAATCACAACTAGCTTTGTGGTTTTAAAGCCCTGCTGGTGTGTGTTCACTAAAAGGAAGAGATCTATTCAGTCCCCTCATGAACCCCTAAAGATTTCTGGGCACCGACACTATATTGAGACAAAATTTCCTAATCAGTACATGCATTCAACTTGGCTCAGTAGTTGCTGATTAAGTTTTCACGATAACCTGGATAGACTGATATATAGAACATTTAAGATTTACTTACCAAGAGACTAAGATACTGAAAGAAATGGAACAAGCTAAATAACAAATAAAAAAAAAAAAAAAAAGAAAAACGAAAAACACAAAAAAAAAAAAAAAAAAAGGAAAGGAAAGTATTGCTATATATGAAAAACATTCTTCATTCTCAGGAAATAAATAATAAGAATTGTAGCACTCTACCATCCAGGGAAAAATTTAGTGAAAATAAGATTGTAGGAATTAGAAATGTGGAACAAGTGAGAAAAATGACAATATTTCAAACTGACAAATTTTTGTCTTGTGTAAAAAGCGCAACTAATTAGATTTCTCTGTTCTACTAGAGCACAGTTTTCTCACTATTTTCAATTTTTTTCATTTTTATATAGACTATAGTTTAGTACAGGATAGATGCTTTTATACCACTAAGCTATCTATTTTAGCATTCTACCTTTCAATTGATTTTTAAAATAATGAAAATATGCCTCCAAATTGTGCAGGCATTCATCTCACAGGTTGTGGTGTTATTGCCAATGGCTTCAGAGATATTCCTGAGAAAACCTCAATTTTCACTAATTTTACTATCTTGATATTCTCACTTGTTTAGAACCATCTTCAAACAAATTATATCCTTTACTGTACACTGTAAACTGGAAGAAGATTTGCAAACATAAGCTTATCAGATGAAGAATGGAGATAGACCTATATCTATATTGATAAATATCAGGAAAGAATTACAATTCCAGTGATTAATATTAAAATAAAAATCTCTGGCATTGTTACAAAATTTTACACAGTAACTTATCATTTTTTGGTTTTTTCATAAAATTGTATTTATTTGTTTTATTAAATGTTCATATGTGTACTGCATACATACTTGTTTTCAAAAGAAAAGAAAACAATTAATCAGGTAAAATTAAATTTTCCAATGAGGCATTTTGGTAAAGAAATATAAAGTTGAAACTAGTTATGTATTATGAATAAATATACTCTGCTAAGAGCTGGGAAAATGGAAACTCTAAAGAAAGTACTGTTCTGTAATATTATTTTATGTCTATTTTAAGAATGGATAAGCCATCTTGAAGGAGTAATGTGTAATGATAAGTTCCTAAAATGGTAAGGAATATATTCCTTATTCATAACTGAAAAGATTTTGAAGATTCTTGTTAATATGTGGATTGCAGCCATGAATAGAATTCAGTTTTCTTTATTATGCTATATAATAAAGAAAAAAATCATCCAGCAGACAAGTTTTCCAAGCAGTTTAACTTAAAAGCAAGGGATTGTATTACATTCAGCATTACCTTCCACTTTGGTGAATATGATGCTATTAAACAGTTCATTTCATCAAGTCTCTTAATTCATATAAAATGCCATGCTTCAGTCTGTCTGTGTCAATACCTGTCTTTTATGGAAAGGGGAAAGGGAGTGGAGTTTTGAGTAACACAGAAGAGCCAGGGTGCTGATATATTAGGAACCAACAGGGTAACACCTGTGAGACACCACAAAGGAATTGGGCCAGGTTCCTCCAGAACCATGTCACAGGTGATAGCCCAGCTGAAGAGTCTGTGCCAGCGCATGCAGCATCAGTAACAAATAAGAGGAGCTTGAAGCTACTGCGCAGGTAGAAAGTTACAAACTAACAACTATCACTGAAAAATGATGGGACAAATCTGTTTCAACTTGACCTTGGCTGGCCACCAAGTTGCTCTATCACTCCCTATCCATCAACAGGACAGAAGGAGAAAAGTTCACAAGCTAAGTACAGGGAGAGCACTCAATAATTGCCGTCACAGGTAAACCGGACTTGACTTTGAAATTAAACTAATTTAATTTTTTTGCCAAAAGAAGAAATAAGAACTGATCTAAAACCACCTTCCCCCTACTCCTCCCTTCTTCCCAGCTTCAACTTTTCTCCCAGCTGTTTTACCCTCAAAGTGGCATATGGGGATGTGAAATGACAGTAATTTCATAACATTTCATCTCCGCTGCTCCTTCTTCCTTGTGTTCTTCTGTTCCAGAGTGGGGTCCTTCCCATGGGACGCAGTCCATCATGAATGGCTCCAACTTCTCTTACAGGCTTCTTCAAGAGCTGCTCCAGCATAGGTCCTCTTCATTAATTATAGTCCTCCAGGAATAGACTGCTCCAGTGCGAGTCCCCTTCAGGATGACAGCTCCTGCCAGAAAATCTGGCGTGGGCTCTCCATGGGCTACAGCTTTCTTTAGGGCACATCCACCTGTTTCAGTGTTTGGTCCTGCACAGGCTGCAGGGTGGATATCCACTTCATTGTAGACCTCAAGCCTGAACTGATGGCAATGGGACAATCTACATCACTATGTTCTTCACAGCTGGCTGCAAAGGCAACACTGCTGCGATGCTTGGAGCACCTCCTTCCACTACTTCTGCACTGATCGTGGTGTCCGCAAAGCTGTTTGTCTTACACACTCTCACTCCTTTCTCCCAGCTGCTGTTCTGCAATGCTTTTTACCATTCTTAAATATCTTAAATGCTACTTTTGCTGATAAACTCAGCTTTAGACAGTGGCAGGGCTATCTTGGAGCTGTCTGGAGCTGGGGTTGTCAGACAGCTTCTGCTGTCTTCTCACAGAGGCCACCACTGCAGCCCCCTCTGCTACCAAAACCTTGCTATGTGAATCCAATACAGAACCACATGACTGGACATCATAATTTAAGCCCAGCCGGTAATGCAGAATAACACAGCAGCTTGCTCACTCTCCTCTTCATAATTAAGGGATTTATAGATTCTTAGTTCCTGGTGGGAGTGTGTTTCCTCATTAGCCCCCTGCAGGACAGCAAAGTGGTTCTGGGTGGGGACAATAGATTTAGAAGGAAGCCCCTTGTTTTTAACTGTCCTCTTCCTCCTTTTTTTTTTTTTTTTTTTGGCTTTTTTTTTTTTTTTTTTTTTTTTTTGCTACTGTTTCCCACCTTCCTGGGTTAACGGCCAAATTCTTTCCTCCATAAGCGACAGTGGACACTTGAGGCCTCTGCACATTTTGGTCCTGGAGCAAGCAGTGCTTCTTCCTCTCAGTTTCCCTGACATCTTTCAGCCTCTTGACAGCGCCCCGCAGCTCAGCCATGTGCTGCAGGAGGGCATCCACCAGGGAGCACCGAGTGCAGCCCTGCCCATTGTGCACCCTCGCGTCATGAGACCAGCGCAGGCACTCTCTACACTCCGAGCTCTGCACTGAAGCCTCTTCTCTCATCAGCTCTGTCTGAGTGCCTATGCTGGCCACCACCAGGGTAGCCAGGGAAGCCAGAGCAGAGCTCCCAGGCCAGACCCTGGTCATATGGCGAGTGCTCACCACCCTGTTTGTCATGTTCTTGTTCGCTCGTACTCCCTGTGGTAGGTTTTCAACCAGTCAGGGCTGGTGCTGCTCCTCCTGTCACCGCTCCCTGTGAGTCAGCTGCTCATGTCAGCTGAGCTGCCAGCTCCTGGGCAAGTCCTGTGAAGGACTTGAGGCTTCGTCGGGGGTTCTTGCGGCTCTGAGTTGAAGCTCCTGGATGCTGAGCTTCCCCCTGCTCAGGTGCTGAAGGCGTCCTCTCTCGAGCTACTCACTTCAGTAATCCAATATGTGAATTTGAAACCTCAGCTCTACATGAAACCTCTCTTACCATATTTTCTTTGAAAATCAATGAACTATTAAGTATGTACATCACTCTGAACTACCCTTGTGACTAGATTCTTAAAAATGGCTAAAAATGGATTTAATGCATAGTTTCTTATTTACAGCTATAGATTGTTTTTCAAATCTATATAACTCATCTTCTTCCGTGTTTTCGATTTTACTTGCCATTTGTTCTGGTTTATTCTACTTTGTTCCACCAAGATGAACACTTTTCAATATTCCATGCATAAGTCATTATCCCTTATTGTTGCTCAGTGGGTCCTTTGGCATCTCTACCTTAAAGACAGTAATTAAAGAGCTCAGAAAATCCTTAGCCTGAGATTTCCATGAAGCAGAAAAGTGAATTGTTCCCCCAGTGGCTCCTGCTGAAAGGAAAAAAGGAAATTGAGGAAACAGGACGATTAAACTTTACACCACTACCTCATATTTTATTCAGTGTGATCAGAGAATACTCGACTAGGTCATGACCGTGGGGAAATTTTTCAAGTTGATGGATAGCAGTAGTTCCTACTCTTAACACAAAGAATTAAGATTTAAAAATATGTAATGATTTTGAAGTACTTCAATGTAAAATGCTGTTCAAGTAACCAGCTCTCATTCCAGGGCAATCTATGGTACTATTTAAATTAATGTGCAGCAGCAGGTAACTGACCATTATTTGGATAAGTAGCAACCCCTGAAATCTAAATACTAAGTATTTAACAGATACTGATATTCAAAATTATAACATGATTCTTTAATCTCTTTTACAGGCAAGTATGTATTTTCCTATATACAAGTGTATACAAGTATGTAATACACAAGTATGCATTATCCTATTTTCTTATCATTCTATTTAATTAAAAAAAATATATTTTTTAAACAGCCTAAACCAGACACTTAGCAAAGAATACGTTATGTTCATATACTCTTTGTTTTATTTAATCATAAAAACTAAGTAATAATAATGTGGCAAATAGTATTTCATATTATTTTATGCTCTGAATGGCACAGACAGCATTGAGATTTTTCTGATCGTTTGGTTATGATATCTGTCTGTTTAGATAATGAATTTTAAAGCCAATTCATTCTGGACTCAGCTACATGGGACCACACATCTGCACTGATTTAAGATTGACTACAAATGTTCCATGAATGTGCTACAAATTTCACGCTATAACATATTTCATGATCTAAACCACCATCGGTCTGGTCCCTAAATAACCCACAGAAGTTTATGCTAGATTAATAAATTTCTTCTCTATATGACTTCTCTTTTTCATATTAAATTCCTGATGCACCGTGATTTTGATTTTATACACTGCTTTGCTAACTAACTTGAACTACTGTGTAGTCCAGCTTTGCATTATAAGATGGCTTTATACTGCAGCATTAATACGTGTCCTTTCTCAACATTCCTAAAGCGTTATATTAGTAGTGAAACCTTTTGCTAAACTTAAACGTCAAGATATATTAATTACTTGAACCTGAAAGAATTCTTTATTATATAAAAATTGGTTTATTCTACAGGATGGCATGTTGTGTCCGTGTTGTAATGCAGTGAAACAAACATTTTTGTCCTGATACCAATAAGTGACAAATTATCAGATTCAAAGAATATTTCATAACCAATGAAATTTCTAAAAGAGGTTATATATTCTCATTTTGTGCATGCATTTTATCAGAGGTTTTTTGTGTGAGCACTTCTCAAAATTACTCTACAACTCTAATGAAGAATTAAAATCTCCAGATATTGCAATATATATAATAGACCATCTTGGTTTTGAACTGTATTGAATTTCATTAACTATAACAAAGTAATTTTTATCCCTATGTTTTATACTGTAATATCAATACATGTACTGTATTGTTTCCATTGTAGGATAAATCCTACTTAATTTGGGAAGGCTTGGTAAAAAGTTGTTCTGCTAACAGGCAGGGTACTCAACTGTTTATTAAACAATCACACTAAAGCAAGTAAGCACACTAAAGCAAAACAAAAAACCTAATGCGAATCAGGTATTTATATATATACTGAATGAGCACAATAAAGCGAATCAGATATATATATGTATAACATAGAGGAAAATTAGCAGTGCATCAAATCATTACTGCATAGAGAGAACAGAGATTAAGGAGAAATACATCACCAGTTACCACTGAATCATCCAGGCCAGCTGGGAAGCCCCATTACAGCTGACATCAGGAGTCCCAGGTAATTGGGAAAATTCCTATGTGATGTGTCCGCCCATAGTTGAAGCTTCAGATTTGGCTACAAGAGGGTCCTGCTTTTATACCCCTAGAAAAACAACTGTCCTTATGTCAGATCTGTAATTGTTTACTCTTGCGACTGTGCAGTTTTTCATGATCTCCCTGTTTTCTCCACCAAAAATGTTGGCCAGGCACCCTGGTATGGCCAAGTATCAAGGTCACAAAACAGATGTACCCTTATGTTTTCCTGCCACTTTCTGACAAATGGTCACAATGAACATAAGCATATAAACTCTACCTTATACACTTTGACAGAAATATAATTTATTGTCTCACAGTCATAACCAGGAATGAACTCTCACTTAGGTGCCCATTCATTACATAAGTTCAGTAGGTTGCAATTTTCAAATGATCCTAAAAAGCTTAATAGCAAGATCTGCTGAACTCCAGCAAGAGCTAGAAATCCTCTTCCCACTATTTTATCTGATTTCATTTGTACTGCTTCACGCAGCTCGCTTCCAGAGTAGCACATCTGGATGTGGGCCCAGCCTCAGATGGCTCAGCCCAACACCACAACAAGACCCAAAGGTGGATAAGTCCTTTTCCTGCATTTACCCATCAGCAGCCATGCCTTTGTTTCCAAGAAAATAGTCACTGTCATATGTTTTGAATAGGCACTAGTTTGGCTAATTGGAAGGAGGGAGCTGAGAAGTTTATTATGCACCAACAGACATATCTAGATGCACTACTGAAAATACCAGCCTCAAAGTTTGTAAAGTTTTCCTCTTTTACCATGAGGGTAAATCTAGGCTGAGACATTTTGTGTATCCAGGCTAAGAACAATTGATGTGTGATCTCCCATGTGCTTGTACAAAGATTCATCAGGCTATATGAGTTGTTTTGTCTTCTGTCCACTAAAGCATACTTCCTCTCCAGTAATATCTAGTTGGATGCACTCTGGCCAGAGAGTTCAAGTTGCTGAACAGTCTTATATTTCATTTCAGATGGAAAGATGAGTGCTACATGTATCTTAAACAAGAAAAACATAATGTTTTAAAAACCTTCAACCTAACGTCTATAAGGGAGTTATTTATTGCTGTCACAGTCTAAACCACAGTCATGTTTATTGGAATTGCGTTCAGCTGATATAAATATTGGTATTTGAACACAGATAAAATTCTATTCATTAGAAGATTTTTCATACAGTTGATTCAATTTCCTTTTTTCTCCCTCCCTAAATGCATTAATATATATAAATAATAATAAGATGGAGTATTATAAATAATATATCTCTGTACATAGGTATAGATAATATATCTCTTATATATTTATATATCTATAATAATAATAAAATTTTGTATGCCAGAATATAGAATCCCCTGTCAGTGTCTATTTACTTTCACTAATCCAATCTCTGAGATATATAACATGCATTATTAAATCCCCCACAAATATGTTTTAAATTAATATCTGAAGTCAGCTGCACCTACTAGGGTAATGTTTTGCTATATTTCACTTTCTTTGTAATTTATTGTACATATAGTATGAACTCATGTCATGGTTTAAGCCCAGCCAGCAACCCAGAACCATGTTCACTCCCCCCCTCCCTCCCCCTGCTCCTGGAGTGATGGGGAGGAGAATCGAAAGAATGTGACTCCCACAGGTTGAGATAAGAACAGTCCAGAAACGAAGGTATAACACAAATCACTGCTGCTACCACCAATAATAATAATGATAAGGGAAATAACAAGGGAACAGAATACAAACACTCACCACCTGCTAATTGATACTCAACTCAACCCTTAGCAGTGATCTAGCCCTTCCGGGTAACTGCCACACAGTTTCTATACTGGGCATGACGTGCTGTGGTATGGAATACCTCTTTGGTCAGCTCGGGTCAGGTGTCCTGTCTCTGCTTCCTCCCAGCTTCCCCTCCTTCCTAGCAGAGCACGAGACTCAGAAAGTCCTTGGTCAGAGCAAACATTACTGAGCAACAACTAAAAACATCAGTGTTATCAGCGCTGCTCCCAGGCAGAAAGTCAAAACCACAACACTGCACCAACTATTAAGAAGGAGAAAAATGACTGCTACTGCTGAACCCAGGACAACTCTAGAGTGGGAAATGATAAAACTGGGAAGGAAGTGTATTAAATATATATATCATTACACATGAGGCTAAACAATATTTTAATTTAATGCAACATTTCTAAATAGTTTAATCCTATGTGTGTCAAAACTTTGAATGGCAAACTGCTATTGTTTTCTTATACACTCTGTTAAAAAAAAAAAAGAGAACAGAAATATTTTAAAAGGTAACTGCATTGTACAGAAAACTGTTAAATATAGAATATGATAGGAAGAATATAATTATTCCATGGTCTGTGCACCTGACAGTCTCATTCTGAGCCAAGTTTTGATTTTTCAAATCTGGTTTCTGGGCCTGTGTTTCTTTCACTAGTTCAGGCATAATTAATGAGTGTGCCTCTGTCCTGCAGGACTGACCATTTTTCTGGTTAAAATTAAGTCACTTATTAGCTTGTCAGCATTTCACCAATCATGGTGGCAGAATTTTTACATTGGATGGAGTAGCAGTATCAGGCCAAAACTGAAATACCTTCAGGCAGTGAGAGTTTTAAGTAGCTGGAGCAAATTCCTCTTCCCAAGTGAGAACTACAGAGTGACTTTTCATGTAGTGTTGTCAGTATAGTTCTCTGTAATTTGGGGGGGGGGGGGGGGGCA
>JARCZZ010010336.1:0-19357 GCA_030323915.1 Brotogeris chrysoptera | reverse complement strand
TCCTATCACTACAGTCCCTCATGAAGAGTCCCTCCCCAGCATCCCTATAGGCCTCCTTCAGATACTGGAAGGCTGCTCTGAGGTCTCCCCACAGCCTTCTCTTCTCCAGGCTGAACAGCCCCAACTTTCTCAGCCTATCTTTATACAGGAGGTGCTGCAGTCCCCTGAACATCAGGAGACACTTTCTTACAGTAAGGGTGACTGAGCACAGGTTGCCCTGAGTGTGCGGTCTCCATCTTTGGAGATACTCAAAAGCCATCTGGACATGGTCCTGGGTAACTAGGTTTAGGTGGCCCTGTTGGAACAGGGGGTTGGACATGATGATCTCCAGAGGTCCCTCTCTATCTCAATCATTTCACGATTCTGTAACATGAAGCCTTTGACAGCAGAACCAGTTCACAGGTCAGCAAAGAAACCAGACTGGCAGCTCTGAGTTGAGAGCAACAAGGATTTGGCTTCTCCAAATTCCCTGTTTACATTTTGCGCCAATGTCTTCTGCTCATTCCTTCCATTAGCAGGGAAAGAACACTTTCAATAGGCAGAAAGGAAAAGAAAATATAGGACACCGCACACATTCCTGAACAAAGCCTACCTCTTTATGCTCACTTGATTACGATTCAGAGTTCCCTCTGGCTCTAAGTGAAGCACATGGGAGCTTTGCCAGGGTGCAATGGGAGTGGGTTCAGGCCCTTTACACAGCCTTCCAGTGTTTTCCTCCACCCTGGTGTTATGTAAGAAACTGAGCTAAACTAAATATTACACAACCTTGAAAAGGGAAGGGACTAATAAGATATCTGCATGACTCCTTCACGCTGATTCACCCCTTCCTTTCCGCTTTTGCTTATGGTCCTTGCTTAGAATATAAAGATATACCTGAACTGGTCACTTCTTGTCTTTTAAGCTTACTCCAGTACAGTGAGATGTTTCATCAGCATAAATACAACATCACATAGAGCCTGGGGTCAGACTTTTTAGTAGGGTCTGCTGCAATAGGACAAGAGGTAATAGTTTTAAGCTGGAAGAGGGTAGATTCAGGCTAGATGTAAGGAAGAAATTTTTCATGAGGAGGCTGGTAAAACACTGGCACAGGCTGCCCAGAGAGGTGATAGATGCTCCATCTCTGGAAACATTTAAGGTCAGGCTGGATGGTGCTCTGAGCAGCCTGATCTAGTTGAAGATGTTGCTGCTTAGTGCCAGGGGATTGGACTAGATGACCTTTAAAGGTCCCTTCCAACCCAAACCATTCTAAGCAGGACAACAGCACCAGGAAACAGGGTTCAGTCCTCCCCCTAGCACTGCTGAGGTCATTGCAGCACTGCACTTCCAGTATCCTAAGCCCCATATCCCCCACGTGCTGCTCTTGCTGTGGCTCTGAGGCCCACGATCCTACATCAGCCTAAGAAAATAACCCAGAGATTATCATCATCCAAGAAAAGAAGCAGCAACAGTCTTCAAGCTTGCTTGGTAACTACAAGTAGGTCAGAAGGGAGCAGAAAAAACTACTGAGTTAAGCTATTGCCTACACACTTTATAAGTGCAGTCCTACATCTGGCATCATATTAAACAACAACAACAAAAAACCCTTTCTAAGCAGGACAGCAGCCCAAGGCATATTCTGTGACCTAGAAAGACACGTGGAAATGACTATCCCCTGCTTAGGCTGGGCAAAAGGATTGTCACAAACCTAGACTTTTCAAATCCTCATTATGCTGTAAAACAGCCATTTACCCAATAATAGCATTTCTCCAGCACAGCTGATGTTCTACTGAAATATGTCTGTGGCAATAAAAATGAAGCTCAGTAACTCAGTGGTAACTTCATATCTTGTAATAGATAAAATATGTGTGCAGTTTTGAAGGGTGTGTTGTTATACTGAAGGATATCACCGTACTTTAAAGTGTACAGCAATGAGGATGAACAGAAATTGCCTGGTCTAGTATTACATGCTTAAAATACAATGCATTGTACATGAGTGGAAATTGCTAGTTCTAATGCTACATTTTTAATATGTGGCTGAAAAAATTACCCAAACTAATTTAACTAGACTTACATATTAGAAATATATTGTACATTTTCTGGATATGAGTTATTTATATTCACCAAGAACACTCACAAGAGCTCTATTTTCCATCCCTCCTAGATCTAGAAGTTTCCATGCAAAAGCTATTTTTCATAACAGGCATTATTATAGTATGCCTTTTTAAATACTGGATGAAATCCTCAACTCTTACAAACAATCTGGCTTCAAGAAAATGTCTTATTCAACTTCACCCTATGATCTAACGCAGTAGGCCCATATCAGCAGTCTCTTTTCTGGTAAAAAAACTCTCATGATAACAAGTTGCAAGTTTTGCAGGGAAAAGACAACTATACCAGGCCTAACACTCTTTGACAACATTATTTCTGGAAATCAGAATCACGCAATCCACTATTTTAGCAGGGTCCTAATATAGAAAGAGTAAAACCTTATAATAGAGTCTCATAGTTTCCAATCTGTACAACTAGTCCTAAGGATCAAATTATTACCGTTATTTTAATATTCATTGAGGTGGACAGTCAGTAATTGAGAATATGATGTTTTGAGATTAATGTTTAAATAAGATCTGTCCACTGGCATAAAACAGATCAAACTTTATTAAATATAACTATGCTGGGGCCAAAGGAGTTTAAAGAGTAATCTGAGACTTACGTTAACTTCTTTATATATATCTTCTGATGACTAAACTAATTAAAAATATAAATATTGACTGCATCATTCTGCATAAAGATGATACTGACTGTATCATTCTGCTACCATTCCATCATACTCGATGCACATCATCTTTCTACATTGCATATCTAGCTATCTTCATGCACTACGAAGAGGAAAGTCTTAAAAATTAACAGATAAATTACACACGCCTCTGCTTTATACCAGTAAAGCGAGTAGCTAGGAAAACTTTGCAAAGATCAGGCTATACAAGTGCCAGCATTACTTCATCAAGAGGCAGATTCCCTTAAGTAAGATGCAATCCCAGATTTACAGTATGAAATTTATGTTGGGTGGAATTTAGTGTGAGTTCTCCTGTGACAGTACCTGCCTCCTGTCTTGGCATATAGATAAACACATTGAAACAAAAGCCCCAAATCAAAACACCTCACAAAACCAAAGAACAAGAAGTGGACAGGACCTGGTTGTGCCTTATGAATTTCAGGTGGCAGCACCTGAGCTGCTGCATAGCAGCAAGTACAATTCAGTGGGGATGAAGTATCAGTTATCAGTCAAAGAAAACAATCAATCAGATGTGAACATTTTTCTCCATTGTCTTCTTGAAGAAGAGTATCTGTTTCAGGCAATTCTAAAGCCTTTATTGCCTTTGAAAGGAAAAGGCTGCCACTAATATTCAGCCTTGGACTCTGCTTTTTGTAATAATGTAACCAGGGCAGTACAGGGATTTTTTGGCAGCATCTCCCAGGCCTCTGCACTGCTCGCTTCTTCACAACTTCAGCTCTATTTATATACAATTTCACTTTATTCCTGTCTGTCTCCCAGAGGTCTAATTCCCATTCAGGCATCAGCTGAGCTGAGTAAATAATTCCCATTTTGTATGATTTCACTGGTATGATCACTTTGAGTCATTGACACATCTCTTAATATAAAAAAATAAAGAAGACTATTTCAGAAGCTTCTTTTTTAAACTTTACATTTTTCTAACTTTGGAAAAGGGAGTTGCAGGAATATCTTTTCATTGAATAGAAAAGACAGAAAAGTCATTAAAATTTGTGCTCATTTTGTGTTAAGGTCTACAGAAATGTCTGAAACTTCTTTTATGAACCAATGATCAAACTCACACTGATTTTATGTATTTATCTATTATTGTTTCTCACTTATGGAAAACTCTGAAAAAAGTTCCCATTATTGTTTTCTCAACAGTGGAGAAAAATTAAATATGTATTGAGCACTGTCATACATAATAATCAAGACATTTCATATTCATTGTTACCTTCATAAATGAAACATAAGCTTTTCTGTAGGAAATTTTCACCTTGAAGGAAATAAAGGCCATTTGCTTACCAAATAGAAATGAAAGGGAAAGCTTAGGAAAAAAAAAATCATATATCTTACCATTGTGAGGGTGAATGGATGGCTTTCCAGTGCAGACACTCTTGGACAGTGTAGAATAATGTACTGAAACAAAATCACCCAGAGAAAATAAGATTATGGGAAACGTATGTTCAAAACATTCAGTGATGGGTTACTACATACAGAAGTCATCCCTATAGACAATGCTTTGTGAATAGCAGTGATTTTTTTAGGGGCACATTAACTCACCTGACCAGGTCTTGCTTTAAAGTCATCTTTTATCATCCTTACTTCAAGGACATTGGAGGGATGGCTTATCACTGAAGTTATTGTGACTGATTTATTGCTGCGGATGTAGCGGTAAAGCCTCTCCACACAGTACAAGCACAGAGGTCCAGAAATCCAAAACCAAGTCTACGGGAGAATAAAGCCATGTTACAAGGACTTTTAATTACATGTTTTCTAATTTCAAAACTACATGAGTGCTTGCAGGACGTCATTCCAAATCTATTGGGAACAGTGTTTTGGTCACAAGTAACCTCCACAGCTTTCCACATGCAGAAATCCAAGCATGTTGTGGAGGCTTAATCAGTCTAATCGGCAGCATCATCCACAAGCACAAACAATTTCAATCATAAAACTCATCAGAAACAAAATGCTAATGACCTTATTTGCAATCATGTTACTCTGGTTTTATGTAGTCGGATCGCAACTGACTTCAGCAGTGAATGACACAGTACATATGCTGCTTCTAAATCTAACAGACCAAAGTACTATAAAACTGGTTAACCTTTATGAAAAAACACTGTCTGACTTGTAGTATTCTTTGAGTATTACCTTCTTTCTATCATCTCAGGAACAAAAAAATAAAACCTAAGAAATAAGCATTCTTGTGCTATAGAATTTAGTCTTATATAAAACTAGTGTAAAATCATAGACAAGGGAGAGAAATGGGCACTTCTGAACCACAATACATTTGCCCCTGTGGAAGATGTGTATGCTAGACAAATAATGCCTTGGAAATGCCCACTTCTCTGCACTGATTATAAGGGGAGCCCTGGGTGACTACCTCAAACAGAGACATTTGCAGCTGCTCAGCTAAACACCATTCTACCAGCCAATTACTAAGAGCTTATGGCACAGCTAACCACTAATTCCACATCTGCTCAGTCATTCAAGCCATGGTACTGAAGCGCTCTCAACCCCATCCATCTTCCCAACTTCTGAAGTTACACATCAGCATTTCTTGCAACTAGTACAGCATTTGATTACCTCAAGCACCTCTGGCCTTAAAAGCTTCAGTAGCTCAGAGGACATGGTATTACTGAATGCACAAACCACTTCTAAATCAAAAGAAGTCCTATATCATGTTACAATCTGCCAGAAGAACACTGAGTGGCCATTTGTTTTATGGCTCTACTTTTTCCATAAATGGCTCTAAAGTAGACATCTTAAGCCCCTAAGAAGACGGCCCGATCTCCTGTGGGATATACGGAGCCACATATGCACAGATGCTTGCAATTCAGGAGTGTTCATAAACAACAAAATACAAACACAAAAAACTTTGTTGGAGAACTTCAGTGTAGAATTCACTGTTTCTTTTTATGACTACATGCTCCAGAATAAAATATGTTCCCACTGCATTTAGCATGGGACATATGTGTTCTACAGAAAACAATGATAGCAATAAAGCAAAACCCCTGTGAGGTTTATAATGGGATCAACTTGATTGGTGGGTCTCGGACTCTATATTCTCAAACTTCCAAAGGCTGCTTGCCAATTCAGCCAAGCTCATCTTTTCTCAAAAGAAAAGAGAGAAATTGGATGAATAAAAAGCTGCTGCCCCAAAGCATACAGAATCAAAAGGAAAACGGAAAACAGAAAAAGAAAAGGCTTTTCTATCCCCACTGTCATCATACTCATTTACCCATGCCACATATAAAACAAGCCTGTCTGCAAACAACGGGCTATACAAAGCCAAACCACAACCAACTGCAACCCAGAAATGAGTATGAGGGTTTGCATCCGCATGGTAAAAAAGAGAACAAATGGAGTTTGATTATTTCAATTAACTACTGCGACACAATGCTCACAAAGGGACCTCATGAATACGTTATATAAATGTTTCCTCTGAAGTGCTATGCTGTAATTTAAAGTCACATTTATAGCAAGACCAATACATCTTTTATTGTGTTGTACAAAAAAGAACATTACAGCCAACCTCTTGACATTTTTCCACCCTCTTCCATGCACCGCATTGTAATGCAGTTCAAGGTTTAATGCAGATTGGTTTTTTTCCCCACCAAATCTTTGAATGCCTTGAAAGGTTTTTAATAATATTTTCCATTATTAAAACATCTGGTCTGGAAAAGCAATAATTAGTGGTTATGGCTGACTGAAAGACTTGGCATGGCTTGTAATACCTGAAACGTCGGATCATACAGACCTCTGGGAAGTGTGACTGGAACTTGGGTTCCTCGGAACAAATTCTCATAAAGCTATTTTGTACAAAGGGTTCTGGTACTAAGTCCTCTGGGGAAGGTTCAGTAGTATAGTCAGGGAACAGCTCTTCAAAAGCCTTTAGCACCATCGTGTTCTGTCGGAGTGTTTTGTTAGGGTTAAAGCAACCAGGAGGGTGTTCATCTAAGTTGGTCTGGTACTTGAGCACTCCCCTACAGGAAAACAAGAGCAGCAAAGACACTGAATTAGCAGTCAAAACCAAGTATATTATATTAATTCAGAGAGGGGTTTAGAAAGCAGTCACAAGGCTCCTATTTTGTAAGAATATTTATTCCATTTGCTCTCAGGACTTTCAATGAGATCGAAGCTTTGCAACAATAGAGCCTTCTGTCACTAAAGGCAAGGTTTAACTTTTCCAGCTCACTTGGCACGCTCCCACTGAACAGCCTCTAGCTTCATATTGCTTGAAAGGGGGAAGAGATTGCGGGAGTCTTGAAAAAAACTGAATAATCACATTTCTCATTCCATCACACCCAGGCTGTTTTCACTCATCCTCCCTTCAGTCAGCAAGCCCTGCTTTCAAGGCAATCTGGAGCAGAAGTGGCCTAAATTGCCAAATCGTAACCGCAGGAATGTCCCCATGACTTGTTTCTTATCAGGTCTGCACACAATGGTATAATTTGGCTCCTTTTTATATCATATTATCAAATAGAAAGGAAAAAGAAAGTCCTGCATGATAGCCAAAGAATCTTTCTTGCAAATTATTCAGCAGGCTCCATACTTGGTTTTTAAGCTAAAGATAAATTTATAGTAAGAAAGATGAAGTGAAAACTTTCCTGCTGCAGGTAGAAGCTATGAAGAAAGAAGTGAAAACCTGAGATACTCTGGGTTATCTAAACACATGAATGAATCATTGGACATGGGGAAGAACCAATAATACTGCTAATAAAATTCTATTAGTAATAACACTAATTTTCTACAAAAATACAAGTAATAAAATTAACTACTACTTGTCTCCAAATCTGGGTTTGATGACAGTAAAACTACAAGAAGGAATGTTTAAAATAACAAATTGCTAAATGACAACTGTATGGGGTGGTTTGGGGTGAGAAATAAAGCACACTGACACAATGCCTGGAGAGATGTGCCCTCTGAGTGCACGGCCATGCAGTGAAGGCTCATCTCAAGGGTACAATCAAACTTAAGGACACATGGTTCCTCCTCCTCTCCCCAGCATATAAACACAGCAGCAGCAGTGACAGAGTTTAATTTACAAGAAGAGAGACAAGCAGGAGATCTGCAATATCCCCAACTTAAATGTGCTCTGACAGGCTACTGGCAATCTTCCCTATTGGAATGCAGTTCTGACAGGTAGTAACAAGCTTTCTGCATGGTCCAATGAATAATATACAGCTTGAAAGTTAAGCCTGGTCACTCTAAACTCCATGTCCAATCCCAGGAGAATCACTTGGGAAGTGTCCATGTGCCTACAACCATGCTTCTATCTGCATTTATTGCCCGATCATGCCTATCATTTGCATCTGGCACCACTGTCAGTCACTGCATATTTGCAAAGTGAGAGATAACCCTTGCATTAGGCTAGTTCCCTGCTCCATAAATATTGTGGTGCCTCATGGATTTAGCTGCAAGTCACAGCACATGCGATATTCTTCCAATCAACCTTGTATGTATGCCTGACAGCTGTTCCCACAGCATCTCTGTTCCCTGAACATCCCCAAAGAGGATTCAAAGATTTCCTTAAGGCACGAATAGCTGCACTGCAAACATGAGCATTCCCCCTCCAGTGATCTCTGGTTTGTTTAAGCTATTACAAACATGCTAACTGAGTGGCAAACTGGGATGACAAAGCTGTTTGCTAACAGCAGCTGCAATGACTCCATTTCTGAAGCTGGCAAGGGACAGCAAGTTATCTTACACACCCAAGAGCAGCTCACAGAACAGGTGAGTACTGCAGAACTCTTAAGGAGCTTAAGATATATGGTCATATACTTTTTTGGTGCAATACTTCAATACATAAAAGCTCAGGATGGATGTCAGTAAGTAGAAGACAGACATCTTCACCAAACAAAAATGTGAGAGACAAAAAGGATAAGTAATGTGAAAGAGTCCTACAGGCTGAACAACACAGCATGCAGGATTTACATGGGCATATATCAATTTCTGCCCCAATTTTCCATCCGCAAAATAGAGATAAAATTCACTTCTGGCTAAATCTGGAAAACACACATCATTATTTCTTGATATTTTTATAATTATAAACTAGAGGTCAATGGTTTTATAGGGATTAGCTTCTCATCCCTTTCTGCTGCTCAGCTCAGCTCAAAGCAAGTTGCTTAAGGGGGTCTGCTATAGGTAAATGTGTAGATAGAATCTTAAAATTTTTCACTCTTTGGAAGTTAAATCCTTGGATAACTTTAGTGGCAGCACAAAGACCTTATACTCAGCTGTATATATACTCAGCTTATATACACTAGCATAACCTACTTAACTGCACAGTAATACCAAATTTGGATCAGCTTAGGATCTGGCTCCAAATGGTTTGTATGTTTGACAGCTCCTTACATTTGGTACTAGAAACATCAAGTTTCTATTTTACAAAAACTCTTTCTTGTTGTTACTATTACTGCCTTAAAATACAGATAAATCAACATAGATATGCAACAAGCCTTAAGCCACTGAAATGTTTAGAACTCATGTTGAAGTACAAGAGTAATGGAAGTTGTAAAGGATAGTTCCCTGATAGATTCTTCTTTCCCTAATGGTAAGAATGAAAGAACAAACCAATAACATATGACAGATGACTTATATCACTTTATATACTGCTGAACAGTGCTTGGCTACCTGGAAGAAGAAGATACAATCAGAACATACCCATTAGAATTAGAAACAAAACAAGAATCCAGGAATACTGTGGAAATACTCAAAAGGAGAGAATCCCAAGACAGGTAAATCCTCACCCAGTATGCCAAAGGAGTTGCCTTGCTCTAGAGAGTAACTGGCCACACATCTGCAAATCTCTAAGATATGCCATGCAGGAGTCATTTGGGCACCTAAGTGTGAGCATCTAAGCTTCCTTTATTCTCAGAAGAATGAGAAGAATGTTCTAATCACTATCACCAATGGAGCCCAGAGATCAGCTCACTTGAGTGTAGATCTTTGTAGCAGAAGGTTAGTTAACACATCCTTCAGGCTCCATTGACTATATTTATTAGAGCTCATTATACTATAATGGGAGAAAGACACTTAGAAAACATGTAGAGAACTACATTTCGGCATCTTAAACTTGAACTGACTCCCACTCTTTATGACTCATTCTGTTCCCACTTTTAAATGACAGTTCTTTTTGATTTGCACTGAACAACTTTCCAATTCAATACTAAGGAGGCTGTGTACAAGATACTTGTTTAATGCTTGGTGAATTACTGCAGCCTTGGTTTTCAAATGTCTCCAATTAGACTTCTTCCTTCTTGAAGTGGCAACATGAAGCGGTTAAGAATCCAGTGAGCAAAATATAATATATAAGGAAACAAATAAAACTGTACATGAAAAATACTGGAACAGACTGCCTGGGGAGGTTAGAGGACCTCAGCCACCAGATGTTTTCAAGAAGTTAGACAAATACTTGTCAAGATTAATTTAGCAAGAGTTCATCCTGCTCCAGGATGGGGAGAACAGGTTAGATCCATGCTCTCCAGATACGAACAAGAGCTTTGCCATAGCAAAATAAGTAAATAAATAAACTCAGAGAGAACTGGAATTGTGTCCAGGAGTTCCAGTTGTTTTGAACTCATTCTTTCAATTCATCAGATCTCAAGCTGTGTGTTTTGTTCAACAACATATTCCTATTCTGATCCTGCCAGGCCTAATTACCTTTCACTGCTTACTTTAAGCAGAGGTGCTCAGTGTCACACAGTCGTTCCAGCCTCTTGTGTTTCAGTAGATGCTTGATTACATGGAGAAATAAACCTTGTTCAAATGCACCTTCCTTTCCCTGTATCAATCTTTGCAGCTAATTCCACAACGGAAACTTAAGAGATGTTAAGCAACCAGATTTTCACTCAGCATAGCTTGTGGAAGCTGCACTACCTTGTGAAAGAGCTAGGTTTAGGTTGTGCCTGATACAGACCTAACCATCAGCTTCATGGCACATGGTCTGATGTTTGTTAAAACAAGAAGAAAAAACTAGCAAATTTTATATCAAAGAAATGAAAAAGAGATAATTAGGGAGAGGCTGCTCCTTCCCCCTCCTTAGAAGTCAAAATGGAAGGTAGAGAGGAAAGAGAAAGGGATGAACAACTTTGCTTCACATTCTCTCAGCAGCCAGGTAGGAAAGAGCTGAAAAGAAACAATAAAGTTTTCTTGATTTCCCACCAGAAAATGGTAAAATGGACAAGGAATAAACTTGTAAGTGAGGAAGCCTGTGCTAGCTGGCTGTAGTAACAGACAGTTGTCAAAGCTGTAGTGTGAAGTTTAAACAAACACCAGCTGAAAAACTGAAGGGGATAGCATCTTGTCAAGAAGTTGGCCCACTGCGCATGAGCAAGCTGAGGAAAGGCAGCAATCAAGGGAACTACCCTTTCTGGTTGTGCTTCAGGAAAAGGGATGATGCTTTCCATTTACTTACCCAGAAACGTGCAGCATCAGCAGCATATAGAAGACAAAGAAAAGGTTGTGTGTATACCAGAAGATGTCATAGTTTGAAACCCTGAAAAGAATAAACCATGGTTCAATGCTGTTTCATTCAGATGGAATCACTGATGATTAAAAATGGATCTGTGCACACAGGACAACGTTATACACCCCACGGTCATGCAGAACACTCAAAGCCCAGTATGTATTCCTACAGGCACACTGTACTTGCAAGCAATTAAGTGCTGAGAAGAATAAGTGACTGGCACAGAAGCAAAAAGCTAAGAAAGAGGGATGAACACAGAAGTACAGAGCCACCTGAAGAACTCTTCCTGTGCTAGACTTCACTGCTTTCATAGGTTCCACTTAGCCCTTATCAGATCCTTATAGCTAGAATAGTTCTTCAGTCTCCAGGCTCAAAACTCAACTTCTTTACAATGAGTGCCTCCTTGCGTTCGCCCTGCCCCAATACAGGACTGTGATGTTTAATGCCTCATTTGTAGTACAACATACAAACAGGTAGCGTAGACAACAGAAGAAGGGCAGATGGGAAAGATAAAAGAAACTTGAGAGGGTATGGAGTGGAAGGAGATACAAGAGGATAGGGAACTAGAGCAAGGAGGCAACAAGAGGACTGGTAGGAAAAACCTTGGGGCAGGAGATGACATATAGGGGGGATTAGAACTGTTGGAGAAACAAGAAGAACATTACCACTGTGAAGATCAGGAGAGGTGAAGGGGAAAGATGACTTCCTTTCATCAGTAATTTGTTAAGTAACGCAAAAAGAACCAAGACCAAAGAAAATATCCATCTGGAATTGTTTTCTGTCAGGCTTGTTTGTTTTTTCTTGAGTAAAATAGTCACCAGAAAATGACAACAACCAAATGGTTAAGAAAATACTCCACAGCACACAAGTACAACCCTCACAATACACAGCATGGTAGGAAAGTCCCTTCCAAAACCAAAAAACCTACCCCATCCATATGCCAAAACAACTCTTAAATAACAAGCAACCTTAACTCTGAGAACATAGTTTAAGAAGCTACTCCTCCAACTTAACTAACTTTTATCTGGAGTTTTTCCCCTCCTATGGCCTTTTACACAAACAGCTAGCTACCTCTGCTTCAACACATCTGAAACACACACTGCATTTGCCTCTCTGTCAACACAGAACTTACTTTCCCAAGACAGAAAAAATGATTTTGATAATCTGAGGGCAACCAAAGTAAAATCCAAGCAAGGGCAGTTCTAAGGAACCCCGCAACTGAGCTCTGAAACCCACCCTTCACCTGGCCACCCCTCTCCCATTCAGCACCACACTAACCCTTTTTCCTTCTTGAGGCTGCTCAAACCATTCCTAACTACCCACCCGGGTTCCATGCAGCCACTCAGCATCAGTAAGGAGCTGTGAGAATGAGCATCAGTAAGAAAGATCCAAACAGTACTTACCTTCCTCTTTGAAAACACTAGCAGCTAGTTCAATACTCCTAATACTTATTCACACAGTTTACTGAACAAGTAAAGGCACAAAAATAGCAGGATAATCATGCATAGAAAAATTTCAGGAAGAACATAAGAAGGAAGCAATGATTAAGTAGTGTGCAAGAGCGGATTAGGGCTGAAATCCAAGAGAGTATAATAGACTTCACATAGTCTATTTTTAAAAACACCACTTTCTGATAGGCAGTGAACATTCCCCTGAGACTACAGCGTGAGCTTTGCCATCATAAGACATATGAGAATCCATAGGGAAAGAGATTGGAAAGGGACAGAAAGATGCATACAGAAGCTCATTTCCTTAGAAAAGAGCACTATAAAGACAAGTTTGAGCCATAGGCCTGAGACTGAAGCCAGGACAAAATTTCTAAATAAGAATTACTGCCCGAGTAACAGGAGATGCAGATGGTCTCTTCAGGGCTTTGACTCCGCTGGCTAGATGGTACAAAGACGGGAAAGCACTTGCACATATAGTAATTGAAGAAGGAAGTAACAGGCATGTCACTTAAAAAGATGGAAACCTTTGTTGCGTGAACCCTTAAATTATTATTTCCAAGAATATGTTTGCAACTAGATGTATTTTCCCAAGTTTCCCAGTCATTAATAAATGCTGTTCTTTTCTCCTAATTTAACATGGCCTTGGAGAAAACAGGGCTTTGTTCTGGCTCACTGCTGCAGGGTGAAGTAACTGTTTTATTTTTCCATCTTCCCAAAACTGACTTTCTTTTGCAAGCAGAGCCATCTGTATGGACTATGCAATGTGCAGTCATGCCTGACATCCAGCACAGCAGTCTTATCCTGCACTGCTGTAGCCTCACAAAAGTCTAAACTCTGGACGTATCTTTGTCTACAAAACGAGCACAAGTATTTGCTGAACTGCTTTCCTGAATCAGCACCTGATAACATTGCTGCTCCGTAAGCACAGATTTAGTTCAGCAAAGTTCAAAACCACATATCTAGTTCTCCTCAGTAAAGCACCATTAATGTTTGAAGATATGAAATTAAAATATCCTTCAGTGTTTGCTGAATTGAGATGAGGTATTTACATAATCACTCTCTGAATTCACCAGACTGCTATAAAAATCAAGGGACATTTTATATGCTTTAATTGCAGAATCCAAGCATCAAAAAGCATTGGGCTAGGTCCTACAAGGTACTGGTCACTCAAATGTACTATAATAGGTGTTCAATAATGCCGGTGTAGAATGGGAACCCATTGGAGGGTCAAACATTTGATATTCTGAGTCAATACTGCATTGCTGTTTTGAATTATAATCAGCATTAAAAAGAATGTATCCAAGGCCCAAAAATCAAAAACACAGTGCTGCACCAGCTACCAAGGAGAAAAATGACTGCTGCTGCTGAACCCAGGACAGACAACCAGAAGCAGAGCTTTAAAAAAGGGACATACTACTTAAGTAGCTCAATTCTATTTTCATTTTCTTCATTGCAGCTTTTTTGTTTGGTTGGTTCTGGTTTTTAAGTTTGTGAAAATAATTAATAAAGTCACCAACTTAATTTACTTCCAGTGTACTTGATTTATGCATCGGACAGAACTTCCCATCTGGTTAGTTTACTGCCTTCCCTCTACAAATAGGAAAAAAGAACTATTTTTAAAGGTCTAGATTTTTAACTGCACATTCCTCAAACAGTATTTTCCTCTGAAGGCAATTTAATCAGGTTTTGTGATTTTCTGAATACAAAATTCACTGATAATTTACCCACAAGCTAGTAAAGAAATAGAGCAAGAAAACTGATACTTTTAACACTCATTTAAATGCTTGTTGCCTCATATTGCATTTACTCTTCATTCCCTCTGATCAGTATGAAAATATGATTATTCAAATGGAATTTTTCAGCATAACAATCAGATTATGTCTTACCTGATGGCATACGTAGAAGCAGTACACATTAGGAATAACACTAACACCATAATGACTCCAGTCAGACCTGGAACTAAAATGGACATAAGATAACTGGCTTTTGAACTGTGCAGAAATATACTTGTTCCTGTGACATTTAATGAAAGTAGAAATATTAGACAAACACATCATGATTCAATCAAACTCTTGCATGCATTTATCTCCTGAAGACAATTCATGTCTCAAACTAGACAGGGAAGAAGAGATGTTGTGAAATTCCCCAACATCCCAAAGAAAACTGCCCTTTTCCTTGCATTTCACCATGCATCACTAACTTCCTATTAGGCTTTGCTCCTGTACTCTTTCGTTCATAACATTTGCCTATAAGTAGGTAACCAAGAACAAATCTTGTCTATTTATTTGTAAGACTGACTGTACAAGTTTCTACACCTCTTTTATACTCTAAACCCTGAACTCTGTTTATCATGATAATTAAAAACCTGGTCAGGGAGAGAATTTCAAGCACATCAATTTCTATGCAAGCTGTCACTACAATTGTTTGCCAACCTATTTCATCCTGGAATGAGAAATTACTTTCCATGGCATTGTATCATGCTTGAAATTGCTGCCCATGCAGCAAGATCTGTGAGAGTGATCCACAGCCAGCATTTGAGAAGGAAAGGTTAAAAGTATTAAGGATTGGACACCCCTGCTCAGTGGCAGACTTCTATTAGCACTAGTCTAGCCTCAGCTCTTTTTTAAGTGAAAGGACAGAAACAAGTATTTCTGCAGCATGATTCACCTCTTCCTAAAGTAGAATCCTGCCCATAAAATACAATAAGCCATCAGCCTAAAGTTGCCAAAATTACCACTTTTTCTGAGCACCTTATCTTCAAAATTGCCATTCCAGGAACTAAGAATCTGAATTAAGAAGCTAAAATCCATGACGCATTGCATCAAAACCTTTTACTACTCAAAGAATCGTAGTTTTTCATCATAGTCTCTGGTCATTCTACAAGCCACGTGTGTCGGTTTAAAGAAATTCAGTCAGGCCAATTACTAAAGCTAAATAAGTGCTGGGTTGGTGTATGACTATAAACATCTAAACCAGCTTTCATAGTTTCATTCACTTATTTTAATGGCCCGGGATCTTTTACAGGATCCCATCCTAATGATGAGAACGAGCTAATCTTTTTAAATATTTGATTGTGATTTTAAAGTATTTATAGATTTCAAATCTTAGGTTTTTACAAACTTCTCAATATCCACTTGTTGAAAAGTCTGATATCCCAATTCTGATACATTCCAAACCACTCTTCAGTTTTATAAACTGTAGGAAAAATTCTAGTCCTACAATCAATGAAAGTTTCATCATGGACTGCATAAGAAACAATGTCACTCCTTCATGGAAAGGTTACAATTAAAAGTGCTTGCAATAAAAAATGTACATTTTTTCCAACTGCCTCCTTCTTCAATTCTTCTTTTTTTAATCTGATTTGATGTGTAGCATGCAATCAGTCCCCCCTCTGACACAAATACTTCCAATCCTATTGCAGTACAGCCTTTGATCCAGGTTTCTACACTGTCACTCCAGCCAAGGTGTACAAGGTCACCTTTTACATTCAGTTTTTCCAATTCTCTTCTCCATCAAACTGCAAATATGGAATCACCCACAAACTTGCTCCAATTCATCAGTGCATGTTTAGAGTTTCCTCTCCTCCATGTCTCTCTTTTCCTCCAGTAACTGTAATCTTGAATACTTGTTCCTCCCACTGCTAGGAAGAACATATACATTATATGCATACTATATGTATGATTTTATATATATAGAATAATAGAATAGTTATTGTTATATGTTATGAATATATAATGTTATATATAAAATCATATCTATAACATACATATACATATAAAGTATATATATATGTGTGTGTGTATATATAATCATGAATACAAGGAGGTTCTTTCCTGGACAGATCTGAAAAGCCATCACACTATAAATTCTTCCAACTTCTTATTCCTTCTCTTCACTGTGTTAAAGAGAAAAAATCAGCCAGTGAATCCAGTTCTGAGCTGCTTGTGATGAGACCAATTTTTTGCATATTTGTACAGCTTCCAGAGCATCAAAATCTTGGTCCCTGTCCGGGCACTCTTTTAGCACAAATAATGTCAGTTACCAGTTGTTACCATGGGCCATGATCTGAGTAATTTTACATTCAAGATGACTTAGAGTCACTGCTTCTTTTGCAATAGTGTGCTCAAACTCCTGAAGATGCAGTATTTTCCTGGCTATCAGAGGGTAAAAGTAGTTCCACCTTGCAGCTAGAGAGGTCTCTAGGTGGCCCCAGAAGCCAGCACACTATTTTATGGGGCCTATACACTGCTTCTCCACCCCATGTCCTTCTCCTTCATCCAAGATATTAAATGTAATCTTTAGTTCTTGTTCTGATTCTCCCTTCCCATCTTTAATTCCCTCAATTGCCACCTTCTTTCAAGCCTCCACCACTGATTCACTAACTACACCAATTACCCAATCTACTTCCAGTTAACAGGTAGGGTATACCTCAATTACTAACATTTCACTCTCTCACTTCCTCTACTCTTAACTCATTTTAGGGTTTTTGGAAAGCACTTTCCCACATACTAATTCGAGTATGCATATTGGGATTGACAGATCTATAACCCCATTTATTGCTGTCCAGATATTGAAAGGTCCTTGGGACCTTGCCCTACATGCTACCAAGTTGGGATTTTTGTGTTCGATGTAAAAAAGGGTAAAAGAAAGATAATATCAGGAAGGACTTTTACCTGCTTGTGAAGCACTAAAGCTCAGGCTTGTGCCTACCCCTTTATACCCACCCATTCTTCCCTTCTAAATTCCTGCACCAAAAATGTTGTTGCTTATTTATTCATTATGAGTGCTGAAGCCTGATTCCCATGTAACAGTTTAAACAGCTCTGAAGTCAAACCAACCCTTAAATAAGCTAGCTGAAGCAAGACCTCATTTTTGTTATGTTTCTTTTTTTCTAGAAATTGGATCATTTAGGAATTTGGTTTTAATATTATGCAGAATCTCTGTTTGAAACTGATGATTTTCCACTGACTCATCTGTACAACAGCTCTGAAGATGCAGCTCATCCTACTACAGGGCTTATGTAACTCCTCCCTCCTGACTATTGTATAAGCAAACCCAGGTTATACTAACACAAATAATATAACTCAATCTAGCTGAGATACAAGGAATGAAGCATGGGAACACAGAGCCACAATGTTTTGTCTGGAGAGTGAGGAGAAGCAGCAAACTTTCTCATTCAGTTTCACAACAGACTTACCAGTAGCAAAAAGGAGTTTCCTTGGGTCCTGAAAAACAGACAGGAAAAAGAAAGAATCAGCATACATAATGTTGTATCTCTGTGAATAATGTCATAATAATAAGTAGCTCCTAAAGCTCACACACCTGAAGGTATAAACAATCCCTAAATCTGGGCACAGGAATGGATTTGGTATTTGGTAACAGTTTACACTGACTGCAACTCAGCATAAACTAAACCTTCAGCCGTTTCATTCCCCCCATGAAGACAATTCTGACCCGTTATGAAAAACTGGGATCCAGACAGCTTTACATTTAATTATTTTTTGAAAGCTCAACTTCACTCAGTTACCTCAGACCTTTGGGAGGACGGAAGGGAGCAGAACAGATAGATATTCTGAATTTTAAGGAAAGACAAGTGGCGAGCATTTTACTGCCAATAACCTTATCAAGAGATTTGCAGTGGTCTCTAGTGAAGTAGGACTAAACACAAAGGAGATGACAAATACAAGGCCAGATGTTCCTGTGTCCTTCTCCACATGTGGAAGCAAAAGGGGATATTTCAACCTCACAGGAAACTGCCTCACTCCCCTTGAGTCCTACAAGTCATGAGGTTTTGTCTTCACCACAGAGAAAATCTATTTTCTGTTAAAATTTGCAGTAAAATGCAGTGAGGGGAGGTGAGAGTTTTCATACAGGTCTGGAAAAACAAAGCATCCCTCTCCTCGACCTTGTCATCCAGATTTGCACAGCCATGTAAAGAAGACGACAGTAGCATCCAGACTGACTGCCATAGTTGAAAAAAAGGTTTAAGTGAAATTCAAGCACAGAGGTTCAAGAGCTACTGGTGTGCCTAAAATTTGCAAGGTTTCAATTCTAGAGTTGCTAAAGACTAACTATTACCCCTATTTTCTATTGCAAAATTCCCAAGGCTGCTCAGTACAGGCTGCCATGAACCCCACGGCACTTACTTGCCTGTGGCAAGCTCTTGCTAATCTCTCCTATGAGGAACATTAAATTGAAGCCTAAGTCTTTTAGGCCACTCCTAACACATGCAGACACTCGAGGTCAACCCAGAACCTCAGCACAATAGTTGGTGTTGGCATGTCTGTCTGCCATAGAATAGCTTGGTGATTAGATCATTCACCCAGGGAGTGGAAGACCTTGGTTGTTGGTCCTTTTGAGCACAGGCTGAGTCAAGCTCTCCTTTTCCAGGAAAGGCTGCAGCTGGGATAGGGTAATTCTAAATATTTCCTAATGAAGCTGGTAGAAAAGAAATGCAGACTTGAGTCTAGAATCAATATAAACAGAGATAATTTGATTGTAGCCCAAAACAGAAAAGCCTTGGACTCTGGTCTTACTCCTAAAATCTGCAAGTCTCTCTCCAGTGCCAAACTGTCATGGGTTCAGCAGCAGCAGTCATTTTTCTCCTTCTTGGTAGCTGGTGCAGTGCTGTGTTTTTCATTTCGGGCCTGGGAACAGCACTGATAACACCAGTGTTTTCAGTTACTGCTG